>JAYGXS010002373.1:469-10542 GCA_036362985.1 Ligula intestinalis | reverse complement strand
TTTCTCATCCAAGCATGGAAAACCTCGATTACAATAGCCCTTAATTTTCACGAACAGAGTGAAAGGCGTGCAACAACTGTTGTGACTGGACAGAGCTCATTACCTACGAAACACCTTTAACTAATCTCGTTGTATTTCCTTAAGGTTACAGGCAGGTACGTGGAGATCGGATACCAGCATTTCGAATAACGCGCGGTCAGGACTGCTATATTCTACCTGGAACCTTCTTCCAGTTAGCAACAACTGCGAACTTAAGCGGTCATCTCTTTAACCAAGACATAAAAGGGCCTAACTAGAGATACGAAAGCTCTTCTTTTGCGACAGGTGTTTGAAATTTGTAATGTTCTACCCCTGGGTGCTGTTTTGTCCGCGTCCGTTGAAATCTTCAAGAATAAGCTAAACTGCTTTAGTAGTACTCCTTCAAAACACCAGTCGACCGCGGTGGTCTTACTGCAGCCGAAGCAAATATTGCATTCTTATAGTATTACCTGGTTCGTTAACATTACATTTAATTAGGAAATTATTCTCTGTACCGAATTATTCCCGCACGCATGCATTTCTCTTATGATGGCCAACAATCCACTGTTGCGATCATGGCGTTGATGAGGGCTGCAGAAATCGGCAAGGGCTTATCATGGTCACAGCTCCGGCACCTCGAGGTTCTCGGGACCTCAGCGAGACCTTTTTCCGTGTTTCCATTACTATACGACCGCTATCCTATCTGCTCTTCTTGCACATTCTCTCATCTAATTACACGTGTCATCGGCATTGCCCATGAATCCAGATACTATAATTATGTGATTATACTTCTGGCAATGCGCGACTAGTAACGTATATTAACTCTTTCTCAGCAACTGACGACTGCTTACTTTTTTTCTGCAATCATATGAACTAAGACTGTTTGCTATTTTTACTGTATCGGGCAAAACTGATGTGTAGGGCCCCTCTACATTTCTAGCCCCACCCAACGTTTTTGGGTTCAAATCTTTAATTCTTGGCTACTGAGCTTGCATTCATATGTAATTATTATCAAAACATAAATTAAATAAGATTTTCAGTGTTTAATTATGCGGCAATAGAATACAATTCGACCCATACGAACTTCTCTAGCGCATATTAAGAATGCAAATTAAGAGACATTTGATCTTATTTTTTCAAAATTTAAAGAAAATGGAAATGGATCCTCCTAATGATGGTGGAATTTAACGAAAAAATTGAAAGTTGGGCTATTTAACATTCAAACGTAGATTTTTCATTGTAATTCTACTTTTATTTTGATGCCTCTTAAATCTGCGAAAATTCCCATTGAAAAATTCAGAAGATGAATTGGCGAACATACGTTTGTTTTCGATAATTCTCATCAGGCCTTTATATTTATAGGGTAATTAAGTAAATGGACTATTGACGTCCAATAAATGTAGTACAATTTCCCTAGTAGCATTTCACTAGCGTCATGCGCTTCAGCAGTAGACGTAAAAGGTGAACATATCTGTGCTTCACATGATTGGCTGATCGTTAATGCTTCTCCCTCCATGCGTATGCGTGTTACTGGTACGCGCGCACCATTTCATGTCGCTGTCTGCCTTGCCGTTAACTGTAGTGTGCGCTGATTGGTTTAATATGAATGTCCGCGCCTGTGGGTGTACGCATAGGCGTGCCCAGTGGTTACATGGACGCACCATCTACTTGAGCGCTGATTGTAGGCTTTTGCTTGTACGGTGTTTCCCACCCAACGCATGTGCAGTGGTTCCCTTTGTGCTCGCGCAAACCTCCCCCCCACCAAGTTTTGGGCATATGCATACGTCTACGGTCCTTCCCCCTCACCCACTGGCGCTGCCCTCTCCCAGGTAACTGCGTGTTTAGCGTAGCTGGCCGGCCGGCACGACGAGTTATGCTGCCCCACCCCCTTCACCTGCACAGCCCTTTCCCGCGTGAACATCCCTCCCCTCCCCTCCCACAAGCACATGACATAGAAATAAGTGATTCGTAGTAAATAAACAAGGGGGATTTATTTACAAAGATACGGGAATTATGTACAAGGGAGGGCGGCTTCAACTATTCCATGGAACTGTCCTGATCAGCACTCCCGTCATGCCGTTTTTGTAAGCGAGTAAGCTTGGTAACAGCCGACTTTAGCACGGAGCGGATGGCCTCCTCGAAATCCGTCGGCAGTGTTGGGCGGCCCTCCGCTCACGTTCCATACACATCTAGGGGTTGACGAACATTAAGCAAGAATCAAACGCTTACCAGAAAGCAGGGCGTATGCTCTGGTGAGCCGGAAATTCTGTCGTTGGTAGCCGCCCGTTAGATTAAATTTAGCGAGCAGGCGGCTGTCGAAGAGGGGTCGCATGAGGTCTTTGACGAGATCGTGCACCCTCCACGCTTCCTGCGTATGCAGGAAGGCAACCTAAAGAAGGAATTACTTAAAAAAGCAAAAAGTCCTACCGCCTGCTGCCAATAATTTGCATCTTACAGACGCTCCTCAAACGTCTCGAATTCCTCCATAGAGGTAATCGGGGACGGAACCGGGCACTCCGTCCGGGCTGGCGGCATCAATATTGGTGCAGCAGACGGATTCTGAAGCAGTGCATCCGTCCTGGCGAGGATGATAGCCATTTGTTTCTCCATGTTACGGAGGCGGTTGTCGATCTTGGTCATCCAGGCCAGCAGCCCCTCCGAAGTGCCCATGTGCTGGGACGTGGGCGGGGGTGGTGAGGGCAAAGCCGAGCTCGTACCTAAGTTATATTTCAACTGAAGGAAAATTTTAAAAATGCCCTCGCAGGGGCGTCAGCTATTACCGCTTTTACCTGAAATCCTATCCTACGACCGACGTCGGGGAGTACTAACTCCTCTGATGTCAGGGTATTGACCTCTTCAATGAGAGGACTACAATAATGGTTTACATCTGCGGGTTTTGAATAACCGCAGTATGCACCCACTACGAATACCGTACTCTGGAAGGGTTCTATTATTCTACCTAAAAAGGCCAAAAACTAACGGGATTTTTCTTAAACTGAGTAAAGCCATCACAATGCAGTTGCACTACTACTGCATCGGACGGCCCAACCGCTGTTAAATTATCCCTAACTAACTTTATGACCTGGGTCCTCAAACCAACGTGCATGAACTTGCCATCATCCATTCTCACTACCATATAAATATTTCGAGTTCTCAGAAGTGTTCTCGTATCCACCGGAATAACCGGGAAGATTTGAGACCACATTCTCAGCATAGGGTTTGAAGTCCTATGCGGCACCTTACGGTCTATACACCACTTGATTAGAGCCAACTTATACTTCTTTCCTACGGTAGAAAAAAAAACTCTCATTACTACCGCAAAATAAACAAACACCACGATACAAACCGCTCTGTTCCGATGACTTCTTACGCTGCTTGCCACCAGTACCGCCTTCCAAATGCCGTCGATAGACTTGCAAATGCCTCACCGCAACTGGGACTGTATAGTTTCATTCCTGCAAAGAGAAAAAACGTTAGCAGCAGCTGGTAATAATAAAACAATTGGAAGAAGTTTATCGCGGAAGAGCAGATGTTCCTCCTGTGACACTTTCTGACGAAATGACATTTTTCCAAACGACTACGACTTAGATATTGTAGAAATCAATGCAGCCGGTCCCACGATCAAAAGCTGTTTCGTCCGTTCTCACCGCCGGGCCTCCTAAAAAAATCACTATCACCAAATCTGACCCGCAATTGTTCCGTGTAGGGGGGGATGATTATGCAGCACGAAGTCAGGAAATTTAGTCCTTGGAATAACGAATGATTTTTAAATTTCAATTTATAACAGATGTCATGATGTCCGAAGATAATAGCCCTTCGAATTCGGTTTCACCCCTAATAGCAAGTGGAATCCTACTGGAGTTCTACGGGAATCCTACAAGTCTACGCAGTAGGACTCTACGGGAGCTCCACCTGAAACAACATGTTGGATCCTACGGGAGCTCTACATTGGGTCTACATGTAGACCCAAAATTTTCCGCCGGACAGGGGTTACCTCCTTTATCGCGAAAAGCCCCCTTTTTTAGAAACGCCGTTGTAGACATGTTATTGAAGACGTTTAATAGTTGGAAACTTTATTATGTAAGAAAAGGGTAAAAAATATTAGTGTACAAAAAAATTCGTTGGCGGTCTTGTAAATTTTATATCCATATCACAGATGTGCTTGCGGACGGTAGTGATTGGCCAGTCACTGCGCCAGATGAGCCGGGGCCGTCATCGCTGGGGCCGTGGTCTTCTGCAAATAAATAAAATTATTTAATTTAGTTAAGTATGTATTAGTTTTGTAGGCATTACTGCAGTATTACTGCATACATGTATGCAGTAAGTTGACTGATGTAAGTAGAAGTGTTAAAAGAACTCACCGTAAAATCGTGAACGTTTCGGAGTGATATATTTGCCCCTGTTCAGTCTTTTGTAGGCCTTCTTGAAGGCCTTTATGAAGGCTCTTCTAATTTCTGCACGATCTTCGTTGTGTGATAAGCACCACACAGTCCGAAAATGTACATTTTCGGACTCCAGGGGATTTAGTCATTTCGTGATTTCGCGGACACTCTCGCGGACTCCAGGTATAAAGCAGTGGATTTTATTCAAAGCTCTGGTCATCGTGAGATTTTTACGGTGTCGAAATCTGTCAGAAGACGGAATCAAAGTGGAATTTGTCTCTCATATCATTGAACTGACTACGCAGCCTATAACAAAAACAACCGAAAACAGCTTAAAAACCAAGGGCAGCAAGGACACCAAGATTCGTGAAGATCAACAGTTATTCAGGACCTTCAAGATCTACAAACGGCTGAGTCTTACCTGAATATCCTGCATATTGTTTGTACATATTTAGAAGGGCTTTTAAGCAATAAGGCGTATTTTTAACTCAGTCTGCTTCGGATATTAGCAATATTTCACACACCGTCGGAAGATCTCGGTTATTTCGAATATCAGTAAACGCACTACGTCACATTCGCAAAGACGAATTTACCATTTTGAATTTAATCGTTTCGATTACAACCTTAAATGAATGCATGATATGTTGCCTTTGATAATTTCACAAAACGGTCCGCGGGGCCGCAAATCAAGCCGCTGACGCCTTGGGTGGAAGTCAAACAGCTAACTAACCGGGCTATAGAGGCATACAGAAGCGCTTATCAACTAGATATTCCATTAAACCACCTCTTGCTAAAGAAATTAAACGTTAAGTTCCTCTCATGGATCTCCATCATGATGAGGATACTAGCATATTGTACTCTACACTTCGCGTGTGTTTCAAATTTGACCACCATTTTCGGCCTCCGAGTAAATTAGATTTCTTTGCGATTTAGGACTACAGGACGCTCTGGCAGCCTGTTGGGATTGAATATTTACTTCGCTTGCCCAATATCATCCCCCTCAACCCCCTTCAGGAGGACTTATCTACGTTCTGCAAAATATTGTACTCTTCAAATTTTGAAGATCGTCGCCTAAACTGATTTATATATGTATATTTAAAGGGTAACAGGCAAGAAATGCCCTTGAGGACCCTATAAATGTAACGCAAACAAGGTTATTCTTACAGTAAATGTGCAGTTTGGGGGAGCACATATGATAACATAACAGAATTTCGAGTGAATTTTCACGGAAAAGAATGAAAACGGTCTAAAGCCAGAAAAATTGTTCACAGTGCTGGCAGTAGGAAATCGTGTTGTAAAAGTCGCCTTTTTTCAAATAAAATCACATCAAGTCTTCTTTTAAATTCCGCGATTGTGTCAGCGGAAACCGTCTCGCTTGGTAGCAAGTTCCAAGGCCGGACCACGCGTTGACTGAAGAAATATTTTCGGAGGTCTAATCGGGTGCGTTCGTTTGTGACCTCGTAAGGATGGCCACGCAGGTGAGTAGTAGTGGCTAATTGGATTATCCGGAATGTCCAGAGCAGGCTGCACTGAACGGTCCTGTAAGACAAAGGGAAAAGGTCAAGTTTTATCAATCTCTCCTGATATGGTAAGTCCCTGAGACCGTCGACCATCTTTGTCGCCCTGCGTTGCACTTGTTCAAGAAGCTCCACATCTTTCTTCAACCACGGTTTTCAAACTGGTATTCCCTATTCAAGATGTGGTCTCACAAAGGTGCCAAATATTTTCCCGAAGAGTTCAGGTGGAAAGATTTTGAACGCTCGTCTGATCCAGTGCAGGGTACTAGTTGCCTTCTGGACGGACGTTTTACAGTGCATTGTTTGCATCAATTTCGCGATTGTCCATATACCCAGATCTTTGTGTGTCTCAACCTCGTTTAATGTGGTACCCTTAATCAAATAACTGTGTTTCGGTGGCACTTTTCGCCCCGGGCTTATGTGTAGAACAAGACACTTGGATACATTAAAGTTAAGAAGCCAAGTGGACGATCAGATAACCAGTTTATCGATGTTCGACTGTAGTCTCTCTGCGTCGTCGGTGCACCTAATTTCTGCCCATATTTTTATGTCATCCGCAAACATGACAGCTGCGTAATCAAGCTCATTGAGGCAGTCGTTTACGTAAATCAGGAATAGCAGCGGAACCAAAACTGAGCCTTGTGGTACACCACTCTCGACCATTGTCCATTCTGAGGTTGAGTTTCTGACAACGACCCTCTGTTCTCTGAGGGACAAGAAACTACTGATCCATTTATATATTTTTCCTTGAATACCCACGTCCCAAATCTTCTGCAGAAGAAGCCTGTGTGGTACACTATCGAAGGCCTTTTTGAAGTCGAAGAATATAAAATTTTTTTTAGATAAAGCACTATATTTTGATGATAATATCAAAATTTTCAGCAAAAAAGTGGCTCCATTCACGGAGAGTAAAAATAAGATCAATTATGGGGTCCAAAAAGCTCAAGAGTAAACGGTCAAAGATAACAAAATGCTCAAAGTAAGAAGTCGACACGGTTACCACATCTGTTATGGAGACAGGTCTGCCTTCAGCTTCTCAATTTCCATTTCTTCACACGTGAGGAATCGTGCTAAGAATGGGAGTACCGAGTACTGGTAGGCCGATGTACGGCAGGTCATATGACGGAAGCTTCGGCGCATGGTACGAGAAGATTTCGCAGCCATTAATTCAGAGTGGAGAGGGTGAGCGACCTCACTTAGAATACGGTCCACGAAATTCTTGACCGATTTAAAATGTCGCTGTATGATGAGGTCAGCTAAAAAAACATAGGAATAACCGGCAGCTGAAGAGAGCATGCGGAGAATACGTTTAATAATGAGCAAGTCTTTCTTGAGATGTGCTGGAAAAGTAACTGGAGAGCAATAAAGAATGAGAGGGAGGATACAGGCATCTATAAAACGCCAGATGAGAGCTTGTGGGGTGCGATATGAACGCAAGCGGCGGACATAATACAAAAGTTTGCGGATTTTTATAAAAAGGTCTTCAATATGAAGAGTAAATGAGAGGTTGGAAGCAAGTGTTACACCAAGGTATCGGAAGGAGGATACATTGTTGGGCAGAAAGTCAATGGTTTCAGGGCTGGTAGGGGGTCGCAGCCGTAAAATGCACTAAACTGACTTCCGCTCATTAAGTAAAAGGCCATTTTTTGACGACCATGCTGTGACATGGTCCAGTCCATCCTTCAGTGTTTGGAGATGGGTCTGGCTTTTGAGAGGATGGCCGACAACCATGTCGTCAGCGTATTTGGCAAACAAACATGCGTTTGGAGATCGTAGGTCATCAGTATGGAGGGAAAAAAGATGTAGGGATAATATAGACCCCTGCAGAACTCCACAATTGTTGGGAAGGACCGTGGATTTTCGCTTCCCGGTCTGAACGAATTGGGTGCGGGAAGAAAAATAGTCCCTTAGCCATGAGACAACCCAGCCAGGAGAGCCACATGCAGAGGTTTTACTAAGAAGAAGATGGCGCGGGATCGTGTTGAAGGCTGAGGAATAGTCAAGAAAGGCACGCGCGTAAGCACGGCATCCTTTATCCAAGTCCCTAAGAGCAGAGTGGACTACTAAAGCAACTGCATCTAGTGTACTTCGCCTCGCCTTATACGCAAACTGCAAGGGATCAGAAAAATTGGATGAAAACGGCTTAATGATGTCCAAAGCGACTCGTTCTGTAAGTTTGAGGAGTGCAGAAGAGCAGGCGATTGGGCGAAAGGATTTGGGACCCGTTGAAGTGGGTTTTTTCGGGATAGGAGTGATTTTGACCGAACGCCAACCGTCAGGAATCTTGGACTCCATGAAAGATAAATTAATAAGATGTGCCAAGACAGGAGCTAATTGAAAAGAGCAAGATTTAAGGAGAAATGGGGAGACGCCATCTGGTCCGGCAGCTGTTGTACCTTTAACCTTGTTTAGGTGTTTCATCACTGTTGCCACAGACACTGGAGAAAAATCACTTGGTGGTAACGAAATATCATTTGTCGGGAGATAGGACTCTGGGGGAGTATGGATGAAGTTTGAGTTTAAGCTGTCTAGGTCAGCGTCAACATGTGCCAGCGTATTGCGTTGACCAGTGAGACGTTTAAGGCTTTTCCATATTTCGGATGAAGAGAGAGGAGACGAAGATGTAGAAGAAGTCAATAACTGACTAACAAAAAGGTCATTTAGTCTTGCGATCTCGCGTTTTATAAGGGCATTAACGTCCTTCAATCTTTCTCGTAAACCTAGTTTGTAGAACAGTTCCTTGTCTCTTCTCAAAGTTTTTAAGTGGGGAGAAGATATTCGGTCTGGTCTAACCATGACCGTGTCAAAAGGACAACAAATATTAAAAATCCCGTTGAGAAATGTTGTAAGATAACTCGAACACGACTCGACATTCCTGTTTTCGAGAAAGATGGGAATGCATTCAGATATACAAGTCTGAAGCAAGGAAATATTATGTGGGGACGTGTCACGAATGTGTAATTTCCTCTCGGGCGTTACTAATAGCCCTTTGTTGGTCTTAGAATAGATTTTTGGTTGACAGAGCAGTACGGAATGGTCTGAGTCTGCCAATGGAGCTCTATTTTTTACAGCAAAAAGCTTTGGATGGTTAGTCAGGATATGATCGAGTGGGGCGTCATCTCGTGTATTGAAATTAACTAAGTCACTAAATCCTAACAATATGAGGGGACGTAGATTTACTCGATTGAAGTCCCCACATAAAATAATTACATGCTTGCAAGACAGTGCGGCAAGCTTTTGGGAAAGAAAATCGAAAAAGTGGGTAAGGGCATCTTGACAGGTGGAAGGGGGTATGTAAATACTAACATAAATGATGCCTTTTGAGTTGTGTAAAAATTTAGGCCCACAAACTACTGCAATAACGTCTATGTGGTCTTCGGAGTAAGAAAAAAGGGACTTACAGTTTGTGCACCATTGCTGGTTTACAAAAACTGCTACTCCGCCACCTCTGCTGATTGATCGGGATTTTCTGTCCGAACGAAAGCAGCAATAAGATGGAGGTGTGATGAGCTGCGACTCTATATCCCTATTGAGCCAGGTCTCTTGAAGACAGATTACACCGCACTTACTGTGTTCCTGTTTCAACATAAGTGCATCCAATTCGAGACTTTTATTGAAAATAGACCTGCAGTTAGTGGACATTAGACCCGGAAGAGACATTGAGGCTAATGGTTGACACTTCATAGCTTGTTTCCAACCGCATCGGTGCTTACGCGATCGTATTGCATTCCATCGGATAACATTTGGTGCTGATGTACTGCAGGTTCTGCAAATTAATCCAAAAGTACATGAATGTTCGTTATGAATTTCCGTCGATAGAATATTTGTCCTTCGAGCATTCAAAAGGTACGAGTGTACAGCAGAGATGACCTCATGTCCAGAAATGCAGAAAAACAAAGTAGAGAAGTAGACAGTCTGGTATACACTAATAAATTCCCGCGTGAATGGAGAGCAAAAAAAACTGGCAGCTCAAATTCGAAAGCCCGCCATCAATTGGATAGCCTTTATCAGCGGCCTTTGTCCACTTCTCCTGTGAGTAAAGAGCACTCGTAAGGCAAGAGCTTCCTGGGCGAAAGCCGTGCTGTCAATCACATAGTATTTTGTTGCTCTCGAGGAAATACATTCAATGCTTCTTAATAATGCGCTCCATTACTTT
>JAYGXS010002371.1:0-10545 GCA_036362985.1 Ligula intestinalis | reverse complement strand
GAGTTAGTAGACCAAAGTCCAAATGTCGCTGATCACACTGCCACGTCCGGTTGTTTGAAGAGGAGCGTTTGGCAATCACTGACCGAAAGTGCCTACGCATCATCATCGTCGGCCTCCACTAAGCCCCCCAGAGTGATGACCGTACACTCAGGTTTTGTGCGGCCGCACATGCCTGTGCTAAGACGCCGGCTACTTGACAGGACGGCGGATAAATATTTGCTGTTTGCGAATAAGTGCCAGTTTTTTTCCACCTGAAGCCCATTTCTTGTTCCTCCTCCTCCTCTACCCCGCTCTTTATGCCCCTTGTGGAAAGTTGTCTGACTCACTTATGCCCTCTAATCGAATGCAGGACCTTGACCTTGAACGCGGTTTGTTCAAATTCGAAGATAAGTGAAGCTTTATATAAATTGATTTATATAAGAGAAGAAACGACTCAAAGTCTTTGGTTTTTTTAAATAAATTATCAGTAAGTAACAGTTGACTATCTTAGCCAAAATCTGCTACCAAACTTATTCGTCGATTTGGTCAGATATTGTCCTCTGTTTCATAGAACGCTGTACAAATCATTTGTTTTGTACTTCAAGTATTTTATAGTTTATTTGTCAAAAACACATTATTTAGACATATATTTAGCATTCAAAAATCCTTAACTGGAAAATTTTATTAGAAACAATGACTGACGCGAAAGATGTTGTGGATCAAATCGATCTGTCAGCCCTCTTAAATCTAACAAACTTTATTGAAAAGTATGAACCTGTATTTAATATTCTTAATTCACTTCTGGACTCCAATTCATTTGAAAGCAACCTCACGAATTTACCTCAGATTGAGTCTGTGGTGCATTTAGTATCAACAGAAGTTTCAGATAGATCAAAACGTAGCTGTAATATAATCTTCCGCAACTTTCCTCAAACGAGTAATCCAATGGTAGCAATACAAAGCGTTTTTCAATAATGTGGGGTAAGTATAGGCATAGTGTCTATCAAAAGACTAAATTCGCGAAGTAAAAACAAACCGATTTTGCTTACATGTTCTTCCCACGCCGAAGCTCAAATGCTACTGCAAAACTCTGAAATAAATAGCAGTTTCCGGAGTTTTAAAGCATATATAGGCCCTGACTTGACCCCAATGCAGCGCAGACAAGTTTTTCACAAAGACAAAGGGCGTAAACAAAGTCAGCCGCATATAGTCGTTGAGGACGGAAACACTCCACTAAATGCTACTTCAGAGGAACAATTAACGAGTTCCTCCTCATCTGGGAAGGAAAACGAAAACAATCAACGTAGCATCAGCTTAGATGACTTGAGAGCGACTTCTTCTAACTACAATAATGACAAACCGAAAGCAAATAATAAACCTACCGAAGCAATTAAGGGAAAGAATAAGGTTCAAACTAAAAGACCCCGAAATAGTACAACCCCATTAGACATGACCAACACTTATCCTGAATCTAATCAAGATACACCGATAAATAACAACACACGTCTAAACATGTCCATAAATAGCAATACCAGTCCTAACTCAACGAACCAAAGTAGTAAACCAGTGTTAGATTATCTCCCCCGAACAACCCAGAATAGACCACCAGTCCCAAACAGAATTTCATATCAAAACGAATATCCGTATTTAAATGCACACCCTAAAATGACACCTAACCCCTTCTCTCAACCTATGTATCCTAGCCCATACACAAGACGACCACCGCACACCCAACCCTTTCAATATAACACACACAATCAACTCCCACCTCGCACAACTCCATACCCTCCGATAGTTGCACAATGCCATCGAATTCCACCACTCTCATCACCAATTTTTCCCAATAATGCACAATTCGCCACAAATAGTCCAACACCACCATATTATCCACCAATCACACAATTTCCGCACATGAGCCCTCAACACAATCAACCAAGTAATAGGAATCCATTTTTTCACAACAGATTCCAGCTTTTGTATCCGACACCATAAGTGTTGCTCTTATTAATGCTAGATCGATAGTAAACAAAGTTCCACGACTTAGGACTTTTATTGACACACACAATCCCGATATAGTCTTTTTAACAGAAACATGGGTAAACGAATCAACCTCCAATGCTTCACTTTTTATAGCAAACTACACCTTCTATAGACAGGACCGTGCGAATAAACGAGGAGGAGGTTGTATGATCTACATTAGATCTACCATAGAACAGAGTGGCTTTGAGGTTCTCCAGGAGACGTTCAATGGCGAAGCGTGCTTTGCTATAATAACATCCAAGACCCTTAAAAGCATTCTAATTGGATGTTTGTACACCCCTCCGGAATATAGTAATGATGACACTGGTCTTACAAATCTACTAGATATTCTTTCGAATATCCAAACCGAATATAAGATAATCGCAGGAGACTTAAACCGTCCAGAAATAAACTGGACAGAACTATCAGCCCCATCCAGACATGATGAATTATTATCATCAATTGTGTTTCATAACTGGACGCAAATAATAAGGAAACCAACCAGGGGAAACAATATACTCGATGTTATTCTCACCAATGATATCTGGCCCTTATATACGCACTACGACAGCTTAACCTTTGATAGTGATCATAAGACAATAATAGCAGTGCTCCCTCTTAGCATTAAAATAAGACCTGATCCTAGTTACACTTCTATCAACACCAAAAATCTTGACATTGAGTCTATGAATAACTACATTAGGTCATTGGATTGGAGCTATTTCCTCCTAACAGCATCCCCTCTAGAAGCTGTAAACATATTATTTGCCAACCTTAATTTAATTCGAGACACCCTAATTGACGAGAGATCCCCATGTAAGAAATCACTAATCCCAAACTTCCTTTCCAAACGGCTAAAAAACTTAAAAAACAACTCCACGACCCATGTATTAGTTATCTATCTACGCTAAGACGCATTACAGAGATTCACGAGTTAGCCCAGAACATTGAAACAAATAAGACGATAGCAGCAGAACTTCGGGCAATCGAGTCCCCAGAAGGGACAGCCCAAATCTTCAGGAAACAAATAAATAATCATCGAAAACAAGGCCCCCAAATCATGCTTGATGACCAAGGAATGGTAATAACAAATGACAACCAAATAGCAAATCTTTTCAACGAGTATTTCTCAACCAACTATTCAGTCGAGGAAGAACCAATCCCCCAACCAACAGAAATGACGGCACTAGTATTAAAAGAGATATTGTTTAACGAAGAAACTGTAGAGAAAGCTATCCGCCAACTGTCCAATTCCACATCATATGGAACGGATAGAATACCTCCTTGCATACTGAGACATATGACATATGCCCCAATACTTCTGTCTAACCTTTTCTCGTTACTGCAGTCAAATGGTACTTATCCAGAAATCTGGAAAAAATCATGTATCACCCCAATTTACAAAAACGGAAATCGGTCCAATGCCCAAAATTATCGTGGTGTTCACCGCACAAGGTGTACACCAAGGTGTACACCAAATTTGAAATTGGTTTCGAATTTAAGCTCTTTGCGCTCACGAGGTTTTTAGTCTCTACCTTAGTGTAGAAGACACATCTGGCTATAAAAACTGACAAAGGAACTGCGTATTATCTCCCCTTTGGAAATATCCTTTCTGAGTGAGACGAATCCTTCGCTTTCACAATCTAACTGGACTGCGTATTACCTGCCCTTTGGAAATATCCTTTCTGAGTGGGAAGAATCCTTCGCTTGAACAATCTAACTGGACCGCGGATTATACCACGCTCTGGAAGTTATCCCTACGATCAGCACAAGTCTGGAAGTTCACTCGCTCCTAAGAACAACATCGCTGCTTCTGAATCTGATTGTTACAGTGCAAAGAACTCCTTACAACAAAGGCTGAGTCGTTCACATTACAAATTTTGACTGTTGAAATTAATTGCACAAGCAAATCTTTTCGCTATCTATATTAGCACGGCCGGTTGATTGCAGACTTTGAATTAATGCACTCTACTATAGTTTCCAATAGCATGGGTAACGCTAACGTGCACGATCCATCTCTGCTAGCTGAAAGAAAATGTTCGTCGACGGCTGGATTTGAACCCCGGACCTCATTTTATAATGTCGAACGCTCTACCGACTTCACCACCAGCTCACACCCTGAAGGCCAAGTCGCTAAGATATACTCTAACGGGTGTAATCAGGTTAACTTATGCAAGCCGCCGCGTACAACCGTTGACAAGGTACTCCCAGAAATAGCCGAAGCGCTTTCAATAACGAGTACGAAATCCCAGACCACCCACTATGCAAAAACGCATCTCCTTTCACCAACCGTCTTAGAACCCAACACCACCCAGCCAAATAAGCCTGCGCGTGCAGATTGCGATGGATGTCTTAACCTATCCACGCGTGTAATGCGTTTAGAGGGAAGCCTTGAATTTTACGCGGAGATACTAGCAGTGCTCATAAAGCACAATAAGACAACACCACCGGATGCAACGCATGCAGAGGACAGGTCAGTGGTTGATAAACAAGGAAACCACGAGTCCAGCAGGGCCAAACGCAGACGCATACGCCAGCAGAAGGCTGCTGAAGAGCAATCTGCTAAAGACCAACCAAAGCCCTCAGTTTTATCGCTAGACAGCACCTGGAGCACGCCATGTGAACAAAAAGCAAGGCAACCACTCCAAGAGGATGCGGCGCATGCAGAGGACAGGTCAGTGGTTGCTCAACCAGGAAACCACGAGTCCAGCAGGGCCAAACGCAGGTGTATACGCCAGCAGAAGGCGGATGCAGAACGGCCTGCAAAAGACCAACCAAAGCCCTCAGTTTTATCGCGAGGCAGAACTTGGAGCACGCCATGTGAACAAAAAGGAAGACAACCATTCCAAGGGGAGACTTCTGAAGAAAAGGAAGTTCAATCGGACCAAAGGGCAAACGGTAACTTAGAAGTAAATGCTACCAGCAAAATTTCCATAGAATCTTTCACAGATCTAGACTTCGAAACCCCTGCTGCTACTCTGCTTCAGTGCGATGTGACCACGGCCCAAGCTCGAGCAAACCGTAAGCAACATATAGTGATACAGGGTGCACCAGAATCAACGGCTACAGTTGCTGGGGATAAGGTGGAGCACGATCGAGGTCTCGTTCGGCAGTGCGCTAAATCACTGCTAAGGGGCACTGAATCTGTAAAAATTCTCAAAACATTTAGAATAGGCAAGGATCAGCCGCCGAATGGTTCAAGCTCTCGGCCACGACCATTAAAGGTCATTTGGGACACCGAAGCGCAGGCACAGCTTATGCTGGAAAGAAAATCGTCTCTGCGGACCATGTATGCTGGAGTTTTCTTTCAGCCGGATTATGAACCAAAGGAACGCAGGAAAATGCGACTTTTTAAAAACGATCTAAACGACCGAAAGAACAAAGGCGAAACCGGCCTAAAAATAAAAGGAGGAAAAATAGTCCACATTGAACGAAATTTTCTTTGGCCGGAAGTAGTCAGGCGGAAAACTTAACCAAGGTCAACCGGCCGGTTCTAGAAGATACCACAAGCAATAGTGGCCGATGCCTCGAAATCTTTTATACCAATTGTCAGAGTCTCTTCAATAAACTTGACGAACTCAAAACAATAGTATCTGAGCAGAAACCACATATAATTGCATAAGCAGAGACTTGGCTGACCGAAGCAATAGGGATCAGCGAAGTCAGCATTGAAGGCTATCAACTGTTCCGCTGCGACAGATCTCAACGTAGGGGCGGAGGAGTGGCACTTTATGTAGCCAATGAAATTTCCTGTTGTCAGAGGGAAATCGCAGACATAGCCCTACGACGATATGAAATAATTTCATGCAAAATTAAGATAAGGCAACATCCGGCACTCAATATATGCGTTGTTTATCGGCCTCCCGGCTCCAGCGAAAGTGACGACGTAGAACTGCTAAGTTCACTGACGGTTATCTGTAAGCAGGAAAATCTATTACTCCTGGGTGATTTCAACGCTCCTGGCATCGATTGGATGAGGCCTGGAGTAAAGGCCGCAGCAGCACCTTTCAATTATCAACTACTTCAGTTTTCTTTGGACGAATGTCTCATTCAACACATAGACTTCACAACCCGACTGCGAGAAGGCCAAAGATCAAATTGTCTAGATCTCGTTTTTAGTAAAGAAGAGGGGATCATAAGGGAAGTGAACTCACAACCGCCACTTGGGCTAAGCGACCACGTTGCTTTTACCTGCGTGTGTTACCTATTGTCTCCAAAATTGCAAATTAAGAGGCGCAGAAATATTTGGAAAGCCGATTTTGAAGAAATGAGACGTACCGCTTCCGCAGAAAACTGGTTACCCAGTACGAACGATACAAATGAATTATGGCAGCATATCCAGGGGACTGTAGAGCGCTTAATTGAAGTCCATTGCCCAATGAAAGTAATAAGACCACGTGCCAGACCTCCATATGTCAACCAGCCGATAAAAAGGGCCATGAAGAAGAAACAAAGGTTGTGGAAAAAGTACGAGCATCTTCAAGATTCAACATCACTTGCCGAATATAAAGCGCAACGAAATATATGCCGTAAGGAAATACGAAATTCTAGAACTGCCTTTGAGCGTCAACTTACAACACAAGCCACAATATGTTCAAAGAAGTTTTATGGATACATCCGCAGTCAAAGGAAGCACCGGGACGACATTGCAACTCTAAGGGATAACCTCGGGAACGTAGTAACGGAAGGACCGCGGAAAGAAGAGTTACTGTCAGAGTTTTTCAGATCGGCGTTTACGATGGAATCCCCCGACGATAATTCGGGAGTAGAAGTGGGCGAAGGTACAGCCGTTATTGAAACTGTTACCTTTTCTGTCGCAGACGTAAGACATGTCCTCAGTCACATCAAACCAGACAAGTCTCCTGGACCGGATGGGATCCCTGGACTGATACTTAAAGAACTGTCGACCGAGCTAGCGGTGCCTCTTTCAATTCTGTTTGAGCTTTCCATGCGAACAGGGGACTTGCCTTTGCAATGGAAGACGGCCAACATCGTACCGTTATATAAGTGAGGTAGCAAGACGTCTACAAACAGCTTTCGGCCCATAAGCTTTACTTGCCTTTCCTGCAAAATGATGGAGGTCCTTGTGAAGCAGGCCATACAAAGATTTTGCGATGAAAGTGACATCACAAAAAATTTTCAACATGGCTTTCGGCAAGGGCGCTCCTGCCTTTCAAATTTACTGACTTCAATTGAGGCCTGGACAAGTGCTTTAGAAGAGGGCTTCGAAGTGGACGTAGTGTACATCGATTTCCGCAAAGCCTTTGACAGCGTGCCCCATCAACGCCTTTTGCACAAACTGAGCGTTCTTGGCATCAAGGGAAACATTTTGGACTGGATCAGGTCATTTTTAGTCGGTCGAAAACAACGCGTTTGCATCGGGGAGGATAAATCGGACTGGGTTGACGTAGTTAGTGGGGTTCCTCAAGGCTCCGTTCTCGGACCTCTACTCTTCATTCTCTATGTAAATGACAGCCTTCAAGAACTGGACTGCGGTAAAATCATGTTCGCCGATGACGTTAAACTCTGGCAGGTCATTAAGCGCCCAAGCGACCGAGATGCTCTGCAAAATAATCTTTGCAAACTGCAGACGTGGTCTGAGAGATGGCTGCTGGATTTCAATGTGCAAAAGTGTGCCGTCCTCCACCTGCGTCCAACAAACTACCCTATCCCCCAGAGCAGCAGGACATATCACTTGAAAAATATCCAAATTCCCGTAGCATCTACGCAAAAAGACCTCGGCATTTGGATACAGAGTAATCTGAAGCCCTCATTACAGTCTGTCAAAGCTGCAAATAAAGCCACGGGAGTGCTGCACGCTATCAAAAGGGCGTTTCTAGCCTTCGATGAAGATCTCTTTGGCAGAGTGTACGGCACATTTGTTCGGCCACACCTAGAGTATGGCATACAGGTGTGGCGGCCATGGCTAGCAAAGGACACAGCATGTCTGGAGAAAGTGCAGCGTCGGGCAACAAAGCTAGTAAGAGGTCTAAAAAACCACACTTACATAGATAGAATGGCATGCCTTAATTTATTCCCTCTGCATTACAGGCAACAAAGAGGGGATCTTATCCTAGTTTACAAGATAATAAACGGTCTTGAGAAAGGATTACGCTTCGAAGACATGTTTCAGTGGCACCTCTCGCCTCATCTCCGTGGGCACACAATGAAGCTGCGCACGAAAATGTCCAAGCTAAACCTCCGCTCTGAATTCTTCACGCAACGTGTCATACAACAGTGGAATAACCTTCCACAGTCAGTCGTGGAGGCAAATTCCCTTCAAATGTAAAAACAACGCTTGGATAATTACATGCGTCCCCTCTCCTCTCTCCAAGTCTGAACTCTAAAAACCAGACATATATTGTAAAAAAACAATGCTACTCACTGTTTGCCAATACTATGTTAGTAGTGGTAAATTTACACATGTTAAATAGGGTTTTCAAAGGCATTGCCTATTATCCTCACCAAATAAACTGAAACTAAAAACATCAGTTTTAGCAAAAATCTTAGAAAAAATAATTTATTACCAAATGTTAGACCATCTGACGAATGTAAATCTCATACCTCCCTCTCAACATGCCTTTTTACCTAAAAAGTCATGTCAGTCCTGCCATCTCACTTTCTTGGAATTCGTCTCCAGAAATCGAGATGATGGGAACACGGTAGCTACAATTTACTTTGATCTAAAAAAAGCCTTTGACAAAGTTCCACATAAAAGACTGATCGTGAAGCTAGTGAGTCACGGAATTCGGCCCCCTATCCTTGATTTCCTCAAATCCTATCTTCACAACCGATGTCAAGTAGTACAACTTCGAAATATAGTATCAGAACCAACTCATATAAGCAGTGGTGTTTTTCAAGGCACTATCCTAGGTCCACTCTTATTTCTCATTTACATTCATGAGTTATCCACGATATCGACATCTGGTAAAACATTTTTATATGCAGATGACTTAAAACTCGCATATGCCTATAACAAAAATTCGATAAGTAGTGTGCATAGAACAATTGAATTAGACCTTCAAAAACTAAACGACTGGAGTGTTCAGTGGCAAATGCCGTTTTCACCAACAAAATGTCATCTCATGATTTTTGGACCACTAAAACTTCCCCCCATAATGTTTAGTGGTCAAGAAATAAAAGAGCTTACATCTTTAAAAGATTTAGGTCTTAGCTATTCTAATACTCTTGACTTATCCCCACATGTTAAACAAATCGCACCAAAAGCCAATCGACTATGTGGCTTCATAAGTAAAAATTTCCCATTAATTACACTTAAAACTAAACTTTACAAAATGTACGTTTTACCTATTCTAGATTACTGCTCAATATTTTTCGGTACCATGTCATCAGATGACAGACAGAAACTAGAAAAAATCCAGCGAAGGTTTACCAGAGTTCTGTGTAAACGCGATGACGCCCGAGACTCCTATTCAATAATGTACAATAGATATGGCCTTAAACCCCTCTGGCAAAGGCGACTCCAAAATGGTTTAACTTTCCTATTTAAAGTGACACATAATCAGAACATCCTTAGCAATAATATGTTAACAAATCAAAACGGTTCCCGTCCCACTAGAAACAACCAACATACAATTCATAACGCTAAAGCTAGGACGGGCCAGCGATCAAATTTCTACACCATAAGATATGCGATCATATGGAATGCCCTACCCAACGATATTCGCAAAAGCCACAGTTTAGCCGAATTTAGAAGAAAGACCAAACAGTTATTATCAAATGACATGACGCATATATTTCTGAACAACATAGGACACTTTGCTAACCAGTTCTTTGACGTCCAATTCGGACCAAAAGGGATCTAACGGTCCAGGAGAGTTCCCGAACATTTTGGAGAAAACTGGCAAATGCTGGAAGCTTTCCAGTCGACGGTTTCCAACGCTGATAAAATCAAAGCTTAAGCAAAATTGTGCCTTGCCTCCTTTTCCAATCCTTAAATAAAAATAAAAAACAAAAACTAAGAACAATTTATCTATTCCAATATTCCTCTACTAATATCTAAATGTTTATAAAAAATTATTATGAAAGAAAATAATTTTCTCTTCAACTATACTTAAATAGATATTGTTTCCATTTTTATTGTATCAGAAGTATAAATACTAATGATGTAAATCTCAATCTCACTTAGATATTCGACAAACGAAAGGCCGAATGTCTTCTGCCGATACACTTGAATAACGATGGTGCTTCGCAGCTGCCTCGACCCACCTCAGACATCTGCAACGTCCCATCTAATTAGCAAACTTGTGCCACTGGACACCGATTGTAATCTCCGTATCGAGCAGACCCATGCATATGGTAGACGCCATATCCTCAGCTGATTTTTTCACCTTCAAACTGACCGCGGCTAAGTATACCTCATTTAAAGGACACAACAGTTTTTTTCAGACCCCAAGTATTCTTACTATAAAACCATAACACCTACAATGTATAGATATTTTATTTCATGTTTTTCTAGATTTGCTTCCTAGAAGTCAGGTTTTTTTCACTTAAAACAAACTCCTTATTTCGCACACTATTGACCTA
>JAYGXS010002370.1:442-10551 GCA_036362985.1 Ligula intestinalis | reverse complement strand
CAATCGTTGTCCAGTGGCACAAGTTTGCTAATTAGATGGGACGTTGCAGATGTCTGAGGTGGGTCGAGGCAGCTGCGAAGCACCATCGTCATTCAAGTGTATCGGCAGAAGACATTCGGCCTTTCGTTTGTCGAATATCTAAGTGAGATTGAGATTTACATCATTAGTATTTATACTTCTGATACAATATAAATGGAAACAATATCTATTTTAGTATAGTTGAAGAGAAAATTATTTTCTTTCATAATAATTTTTTATAAACATTTAGATATTAGTAGAGGAATATTGGAATAGATAAATTGTTCTTAGTTTTTGTTTTTTATTTTTATTTAAGGATTGGAAAAGGAGGCAAGGCACAATTTTGCTTAAGCTTTGATTTTATCAGCGTTGGAAACCGTCGACTGGAAAGCTTCCAGCATTTGCCAGTTTTCTCCAAAATGTTCGGGAACTCTCCTGGACCGTTAGATCCCTTTTGGTCCGAATTGGACGTCAAAGAACTGGTTAGCAAAGTGTCCTATTTTGTTCAGAAATATATGCGTCATGTCATTTGATAATAACTGTTTGGTCTTTCTTCTAAATTCGGCTAAACTGTGGCTTTTGCGAATATCGTTGGGTAGGGCATTCCATATGATCGCATATCTTATGGTGTAGAAATTTGATCGCTGGGCCGTCCTAGCTTTAGCGTTATGAATTGTATGTTGGTTGTTTCTAGTGGGACGGGAACCGTTTTGATTTGTTAACATATTATTGCTAAGGATGTTCTGATTATGTGTCACTTTAAATAGGAAAGTTAAACCATTTTGGAGTCGCCTTTGCCAGAGGGGTTTAAGGCCATATCTATTGTACATTATTGAATAGGAGTCTCGGGCGTCATCGCGTTTACACAGAACTCTGGTAAACCTTCGCTGGATTTTTTCTAGTTTCTGTCTGTCATCTGATGACATGGTACCGAAAAATATTGAGCAGTAATCTAGAATAGGTAAAACGTACATTTTGTAAAGTTTAGTTTTAAGTGTAATTAATGTGAAATTTTTACTTATGAAGCCACATAGTCGATTGGCTTTTGGTGCGATTTGTTTAACATGTGGGGATAAGTCAAGAGTATTAGAATAGCTAAGACCTAAATCTTTTAAAGATGTAAGCTCTTTTATTTCTTGACCACTAAACATTATGGGGGGAAGTTTTAGTGGTCCAAAAATCATGAGATGACATTTTGTTGGTGAAAACGGCATTTGCCACTGAACACTCCAGTCGTTTAGTTTTTGAAGGTCTAATTCAATTGTTCTATGCACACTACTTATCGAATTTTTGTTATAGGCATATGCGAGTTTTAAGTCATCTGCATATAAAAATGTTTTACCAGATGTCGATATCGTGGATAACTCATGAATGTAAATGAGAAATAAGAGTGGACCTAGGATAGTGCCTTGAAAAACACCACTGCTTATATGAGTTGGTTCTGATACTATATTTCGAAGTTGTACTACTTGAAATCGGTTGTGAAGATAGGATTTGAGGAAATCAAGGAGGGGGGGCCGAATCCCGTGACTCACTAGCTTCACGATCAGTCTTTTATGTGGAACTTTGTCAAAGGCTTTTTTTAGATCAAAGTAAATTGTAGCTACCGTGTTCCCATCATCTCGATTTCTGGAGACGAATTCCAAGAAAGTGAGATGGCAGGACTGACATGACTTTTTAGGTAAAAAGGCATGTTGAGAGGGAGGTATGAGATTTACATTCGTCAGATGGTCTAACATTTGGTTATAAATTATTTTTTCTAAGATTTTTGCTAAAACTGATGTGCGGTGAACACCACGATAATTTTGGGCATTGGACCGATTTCCGTTTTTGTAAATTGGGGTGATACATGATTTTTTCCAGATTTCTGGATAAGTACCATTTGACTGCAGTAACGAGAAAAGGTTAGACAGAAGTATTGGGGCATATGTCATATGTCTCAGTATGCAAGGAGGTATTCTATCCGTTCCATATGATGTGGAATTGGACAGTTGGCGGATAGCTTTCTCTACAGTTTCTTCGTTAAACAATATCTCTTTTAATACTAGTGCCGTCATTTCTGTTGGTTGGGGGATTGGTTCTTCCTCGACTGAATAGTTGGTTGAGAAATACTCGTTGAAAAGATTTGCTATTTGGTTGTCATTTGTTATTACCATTCCTTGGTCATCAAGCATGATTTGGGGGTCTTGTTTTCGATGATTATTTATTTGTTTCCTGAAGATTTGGGCTGTCCCTTCTGGGGACTCGATTGCCCGAAGTTCTGCTGCTATCGTCTTATTTGTTTCAATGTTCTGGGCTAACTCGTGAATCTCTGTAATGCGTCTTAGCGTAGATAGATAACTAATACATGGGTCGTGGAGTTGTTTTTTAAGTTTTTTTAGCCGTTTGGAAAGGAAGTTTGGGATTAGTGATTTCTTACATGGGGATCTCTCGTCAATTAGGGTGTCTCGAATTAAATTAAGGGTGGCATATAATATGTTTACAGCTTCTAGAGGGGATGCTGTTAGGAGGAAAGAGCTCCAATCCAATGACCTAATGTAGTTATTCATAGACTCAATGTCAAGATTTTTGGGGTTTATAGAAGTGTAACTAGGATCAGGTCTTATTTTAATGCTAAGAGGGAGCACTGCTATTATTGTCTTATGATCACTATCAAAGGTTAAGCTGTCGTAGTGCGTATATAAGTGCCAGATATCATTGGTGAGAATAACATCGAGTATATTGTTTCCCCTGGTTGGTTTGCTTATTATTTGCGTCCAGTTATGAAACACAATTGATGATAATAATTCATCATGTCTGGATGGGGCTGATAGTTCTGTCCAGTTTATTTCTGGACGGTTTAAGTCTCCTGCGATTATCTTATATTCGGTTTGGATATTCGAAAGAATATCTAGTAGATTTGTAAGACCAGTGTCATCATTACTTTATTCCGGAGGGGTGTACAAACATCCAATTAGAATGCTTTTAAAGGTCTTGGATGTTATTATAGCAAAGCACGCTTCGCCATTGAACGTCTCCTGGAGAACTTCAAAGCCACTCTGTTCTATGGTAGATCTAATGTAGATCATACAACCTCCTCCTCGTTTATTCGCACGGTCCTGTCTATAGAAGGTGTAGTTTGCTATAAAAAGTGAAGCATTGGAGGTTGATTCGTTTACCCATGTTTCTGTTAAAAAGACTATATCGGGATTGTGTGTGTCAATAAAAGTCCTAAGTCGTGGAACTTTGTTTACTATCGATCTAGCATTAATAAGAGCAAGACTTATGGTGTCGGATACAAAAGCTGGAATCTGTTGTGAAAAAATGGATTCCTATTACTTGGTTGATTGTGTTGAGGGCTCATGTGCGGAAATTGTGTGATTGGTGGATAATATGGTGGTGTTGGACTATTTGTGGCGAATTGTGCATTATTGGGAAAAATTGGTGATGAGAGTGGTGGAATTCGATGGCATTGTGTAACTATCGGAGGGTATGGAGTTGTGCGAGGTGGGAGTTGATTGTGTGTGTTATATTGAAAGGGTTGGGTGTGCGGTGGTCGTCTTGTGTATGGGCTAGGATACATAGGTTGAGAGAAGGGGTTAGGTGTCATTTTAGGGTGTGCATTTAAATACGGATATTCGTTTTGATATGAAATTCTGTTTGGGACTGGTGGTCTATTCTGGGTTGTTCGGGGGAGATAATCTAACACTGATTTACTACTTTGGTTCGTTGAGTTAGGACTGGTATTGCTATTTATGGACATGTTTAGACGTGTGTTGTTATTTATCGGTGTATCTTGATTAGATTCAGGATAAGTGTTGGTCATGTCTAATGGGGTTGTACTATTTCGGGGTCTTTTAGTTTGAACCTTATTCTTTCCCTTAATTGCTTCGGTAGGTTTATTATTTGCTTTCGGTTTGTCATTATTGTAGTTAGAAGAAGTCGCTCTCAAGTCATCTAAGCTGATGCTACGTTGATAGTTTTCGTTTTCCTTCCCAGATGAGGAGGAACTCGTTAATTGTTCCTCTGAAGTAGCATTTAGTGGAGTGTTTCCGTCCTCAACGACTATATGCGGCTGACTTTGTTTACGCCCTTTGTCTTTGTGAAAAACTTGTCTGCGCTGCATTGGGGTCAAGTCAGGGCCTATATATGCTTTAAAACTCCGGAAACTCCTATTTATTTCAGAGTTTTGCAGTAGCATTTGAGCTTCGGCGTGGGAAGAACATGTAAGCAAAATCGGTTTGTTTTTACTTCGCGAATTTAGTCTTTTGATAGACACTATGCCTATACTTATCCCACATTGTTGAAAAACGCTTTGTATTGCTACCATTGGATTACTCGTTTGAGGAAAGTTGCGGAAGATTATATTACAGCTACGTTTTGATCTATCTGAAACTTCTGTTGATACTAAATGCACTACAGACTCAATCTGAGGTAAATTCGTGAGGTTGCTTTCAAATGAATTGGAGTCCAGAAGTGAATTAAGAATCTTTAATACAGGTTCATACTTTTCAATAAAGTTTGTTAGATTTAAGAGGGCTGACAGATCGATTTGATCCACAACAACTTTCGCGTCAGTCATTGTTTCTAATAAAATTTTCCAGTTAAGGATTTTTGAATGCTAAATATATGTCTAAGTAATGTGTTTTTGACAAATAAACTATAAAATACTAGAAGTACAAAACAAATGATTTGTACAGCGTTCTATGAAACAGAGGACAATATCTGACCAAATCGACGAAGGAGTTCAATTTCAATTTCAATTTCAATATATTTAAGACAAGAGGCCCAAGGCCCGGAGGAGTCTCTTCAAAGATAGTTCAAGACAGAAAAATAAACTCAAACAGGACGGCGATCCTCGAAAGGAAGTGGGAACCGCTGACTGGTTGAGTAGATGTTGTCATCCACGGCCATAAGAAAAAAGGCATCAAGGCGGCTTTCAAAACTGGGAACCGACGTTGCTTGGACAATATCCTCACTCAGGGAGTTCCAGTCTTTGATGACCCGACGGGAAAACCGGTAATTCTGAGGCAGATGGTCTGAACGTTGCTGGACTAGGCGAAAGGAGTGGCCTCGGGTGCGGCCGTCGTAATTTCGAATGATGATCCAATCCAACTCTGGGTAGTGTTTGAGCACAACCAAGCGGAACAGAAAAATTAGATCGCCTCGACGTCGCCGATACTCTAAGGAAAACAATTTTAAACTGCGAAGACGTGCTTCATAGGGAAGTCCACGCAGTTGTGGAACCATCCTCGAACCCAGTCGTTGCACCGATTCAAGTGCGAGCATTTCTCCTGCGTAGCAAGAAAAGTAGGCCGGGCCCGCAAACTCGATGACAGGCCGAACGTAGATGGAGAACAGCTTTTTAAATATGGCGGGAGACCACAAAGAGAAAGTCCTTCTCAACATCCATAAGCACCGAAGCCCAGCCGCACGAATTTTGGCTGTATGACAGTTTGTTTTCAGGTTGTCTTGTATCATGACTCCAAGGTCGCGGAATTCCGTAACTTGTCGGAGTGGGACACTGTTGAGCGAGTATGGTGAGACGACCTCAGTAGATCCAATTGTCATGAACGCCGATTTCGCAGCATTGACCGGCAATTGGTTGCTTGAAGCCCAAGAGGCTAACTGGATAAGGTCCTGTTGCAGGGCGATTATGTCGTTGGCACCTGTGACATCACGCCATATTTTCAGGTCATCGGCATACAATACGAACGGAGAGGAAAGGCATTGTTTCAGATCCTGAACGTAGATGGAGAACAAGGTGGGGCCAAGAATGGATCCTTGAAGAACCCCAGATGATGCGACCTCAGCAGGAGACAATACACCTCCGACACTGACGCTCCAAGTCCTATCACTCAAATATGACCGGATCCAGTTCAGATTTTGGCTAAGATAGTCAACTGTTACTTACTGATAATTTATTTAAAAAAACCAAAGACTTTGAGTCGTTTCTTCTCTTATATAAATCAATTTATATAAAGCTTCACTTATCTTCGAATTTGAACAAACCGCGTTCAAGGTCAAGGTCAATATTCGGATGCAGATTGGAAATGATACAACTCACTCAGATCCTTCACGGTCCTAGACGACAGTAGTCAAGCAGTCGACTTGCCAAAGGTTGACTCCGTAAAGATGAGGATCCAAGTTCGTTGGGCCGCTCTTGTGCAAATTGAGGAAATTATCGTTTGCAAATTGTTGCCCGATTCTTCTGAGCCCGAGAATGATCACCAGAGAGGTGTCGTTGAAGTGCAAAATAAGCAGCGGCAGGTGAGGAGAGAATTGAGCTGTGGAGTGTGTTTAGAAAGACATTTGCCGGCACGCGTCAAAACCGAAAATGTGCTGGTGTGTTATATTTTTGTTTACACAAAATTGGTTATTAATAATAATAATAATAATGAGTTGTATATTTCAGGCCCAGTGGGCCTCATCAATAAACCGAAAATTCGATAACACGAAGAACTAGAAATAATTGGTTTCACAAAGTATCCGTAGTCTATAGCTATAAGACGAGTTTAACTGTTTAGAAGCGAATTTGTTAGATTCAACAAAAATGAATATAGCAGTGTTATGCAGAAGGTGAAATTCAAGGGCACACACAGATGAGCCACATCGTTATCTAGAATTCTGACATATGTATTCTGGTACCCACTGCCTCTGTTAGTAAGGGGGAAGGGCTTGGAAGCAAACTCAGTCGAAGCTGAGTGTGGGGCAGAACAAAAGGTATTAACGAAACGTTACTGGTATAGACGGGTTCCCAGCACTACACACGGGTTCCCAAACCGATGCGGCATAATGGAACATAGGGAACCCACCAGTTTATGATCGTGATGGGCACCGCTGTATGATATCCAAAAGTCCGTCAAATCTACAAGACCATTGTTGTGGATGTCTGAGATGTGACCAAATATAAGGCCCTGATGATGGTTGATGACCAGCGAAACGAGAGCCGTCAAGACTGCGTCCTGATTCCGGGGTACATGAGTTAGAGGAAGGTAGTTTCAAGAAGGGATCCTAAATTCCTGATGGTCCTTTCTCCGAATTGTGGAGAAAGCTGCCCGGAAAAGATGAGGAAAACAAAAGGTCAATAGATTCAGTGTTAAGATAAATGTGCAGTTTTCGCTTGAATGCACATAGACTAGTCAACGTCCGAATATCAATCGGCAAATTATTCCAAAGATAGCTATACCTAGAAGCAAAAAATAGAGATCGCTTAGAAGTGGAAGATGCAGGAGGAGGTATAATCAACGTTGAATTTCTTAGGTTGTAAGGGCGAGTAACGGGAGTAAGGGCAGAAATATTGGGGAGATTTGAACTATTATTAAGGCGAAACAGGAGACAAAACCCTGCTTCCAGTCTCCTGACCCAAAGAAATTTCAGTTTTGTTATCTCACATCTATCTGAGTATGAAGCATCTGAAAATGCCGGATAGAGGACCTTTTTAGTGAATCTTCTTTGGACACTTTCAATTTTTGAACGGCTAGATTCATTCATTAGACCGAAGAATGGACAACAGTATTCGAGAATAGAAAGCACATACATACGATAAAGTCTTAGCTTCATTTCGGGAAGGTAGAAATTATAAGAGATGAAGCCGCATATCTGAGCAGCTTTTGCTGTAATTCTATCAGCGTGAGGTGAAAGATCTAATTTATTGGTGTAACTTAAACCTAAGTACTTAATGTTAGAACATTCAGTCATGGGGCAACCTTGAAAAATGATAGGCTGTGGCAGCCTTTCAGGTCCAAAACACATGAACTGGCACTTAGAAGGCGAGAACTCCATCTGCCAAGTGGAGCTCCACGCAGATAGAGCGTCCAAATCCGAATGAATGCGTTCTAAGCATTCCTCAGCCGTAGAATTAGAGAAGGAGTATACACATTTCAAGTCATCCGCGTATATATACGATTGAGAGTGTTTAACTATTGTTGAAATATCATTTATATAAAGCAGGAACAACAGGGGGCCCAGAACGGTACCTTGAAGGACACCGCTTAAAATAGCGGTAGGGGTAGAGTATGAGGACCCCACTAAGACCTGTTGTTTCCGATTAGAAAGATATGATCTAATAAAGTCAATGAGAGGACTACAAAATCCTATAGCCTCTAGTTTGGCTAGTAGTCTCCTATGAGGTACTTTATCAAATGCCTTACTAAGATCAAAATAGATGACCACCACAGATAAATGATCGTTACGAAGAGAAGTGAGGAGATTAAGAAAAGACATATGGCATGTTTCACAAGATCGGTCCGGTAAAAAACCATGCTGATATATATTTAATATTTGATTGCTTATGCAAAAATCCGTAATTTTATTGGCGATAGGTTTAAACAACGCACAAGTTGAGCTAAGAGCCCACATGCTCAACCTACTCTTTAAAATTGCCTGTAAACTGGGATCATAAACGTTATATGTATATTGTTCATAACTTTTGACATTTTGATGTGACAAATAGGGAGTGTAAAGGCGAAAGCCTATTTTTCCCTCATATATACTGAATGACTGACTGAATGATTGTATTCCAAACGAGATCCGATTATTCTGCATAATTTGTGGTCTTGCTTATTCAATAGTCAATCTCAGTCACCATTTTAATTCATATCTCGCAGTCATCTATACCTGAGCCCTAAATCTTGTTAACCAACAGCCTAAATCTAAATTTCAGCCAAACATATACCAGAAATATAGTTGACGCAAAGATCAATATTGAAAAATTAGATGTTGCAGCCATATTACGTGTGCAAAATTTTATTGACAATTACGACCATCTATTCCTCTAATAACAATTGTAGCGCTGTCATGCGCTAAATTTACTACTTATAATAAGTTGTATTAATAAAGCTGAAAATTCGATTCCCAAGTAGTAGATCAGAAGAAAGGGGGTTTTCATTGGGAGAGGTTTATTACAAGTCTTAAGTTTCGGGTAGTGTTCTCATCTACCCATCTTCAGAGAATGGATACCCTGGCTCAAAATTCTCGAGGTGATGATTACTTATCAAGGCAGATTAAAGAGGCCTGGATGTCAACCAATTTTTCAGTCAACCACCATATAAATTTACCGGCCCCCTATGTTGTTTTAAGGACCTTCCTATCCGGGGACGGACGCGACATCCAACAACGGGGGCCAGGAACAAGTCCGGGCGTGACGGGAGATGATGGACCGAACGCTCAGGAGGCCAACACCGATGCACTTAAGGTTAGCACGCGGGTAGCCAACATTACGGCTGGCGTGGGCAGGCCGAAAACCACTCGAAACATCGTAGGAGGCGACGGAATGAACACACGAAGGGCCGACACCAGTGCAAGCTGCATTATCACGCGATCAGCCGCCGCCGCTGCCGCGGCCGACATGCTTATCCCGAGCACCAGTCATGGGGTCACAAAGGACGACACGGTGACAGGCAGGAGATTGAATGACAGGGAGGCCGAGGACGCAGCCAGAGAAACAAAGAGTGGCTCAAGCGTGATTGGTCGAACGGGCACACGCAAGAAAGGACGGCATAAATACGAGAATTTTGAGCCCGGGTATCCATTCTCTGAGGATGGGTAGACGAGACCACTACCCGAAACGTCAGACTTGTAATAAACCTCTCCCGGTGAACGCCTCCTTTCTTCTTATTAGTTGTATATTTCAGGCCCAATGGGCCTCATCAATAAACCGAAAATTCTATAGCACCCCAATGCAGCGCAGACAAGTTTTTCACAAAGACAAAGGGCGTAAACAAAGTCAGCCGCATATAGTCGTAGAGGACGGAAACACTCCACAAAATGCTACTTCAGAGGAACAATTAACGAGTTCCTCCTCATCTGGGAAGGAAAACGAAAACTATCAACGTAGCATCAGCTTAGATGACTTGAGAGCGACTTCTTCATATTATAATAATGACAAACCGAAAGCAAATAATAAACCTGCCGAAGCAATTAAGGGAAAGAATAAGGTCCAAACAAAAAGACCCCGAAATAGTACAACCCCATTAGACATGACCAACACTTATCCTGAATCTAATCAAGATACACTGATAAATAACAACACACGTCTAAACATGTCCATAAATAGCAATACCAGTCCTAACTCAAAGACCCAAAGTAGTAAACCAGTGTTAGATTATCTC
>JAYGXS010002369.1:0-10552 GCA_036362985.1 Ligula intestinalis | reverse complement strand
GGAATTAGCACCTTTGAGCGGTCATAGGCTAAACAAAGGTAATTATTCCCTTGACAACGCTTCACGTAAGAAATTGGCATTTTCAACGTGCTCTCTTCAGAAGTGGAATGTTTATTTTCATGCATTTATCTTACAAAGCAAAACATTGCAGAATTGACAACGCTGCTTTTACAGCATTCGCTGATAATCAGGCAACGTGCCGGAATTGACACAAGTTTTGATATTGATTATCGTGTAATCTATTCCATAGTTATTGAAGTCAGAATAGGATGCGGAATTTTTTAATGAGTTTCGTTCTGACCACAAGCAAAACCTTTCTATTATAAAAACTGACTAGTTCAGGAGTTTGGCTTTTAATCATTTATGCCGACTGCATTTATCAATTCAAGCGGTTTTTTGGAAAACGTGCACTAAAAATTATTATTTGTAATGATTATATAGCAGATTATGTTTTTTTTAAATTTCATACCTAAAGGAAGAGTATATTTTCGTTTTCTAACAGTTGCAAATTATGAGCGTTTTAGAATTGTGAGGCTCACCGCATAAAACATGTTCCACATCTATTGCAACATTTTATGACAACTATGTGACTCCTAACTCAAATCTTAAGGAAAAAGGTACTTTTGATTAAGCAGAATGTACCCATTGCGCAGTTTTTAAACCTTGAATTTGGGCGTAGCTGTTAGTAGATAAGAAACTTTTTCGGTACTTTTTAAAAACCTTTTCGATATTTTTCTTAAACAGAAGGATAGCTCTTTTTTGAGTATAGAATTTAAAGAATGGGTTATTTGCTATCATCCAAGTACAAGAAATATTTTTTATTTACGTTTTCCTTAAAATATATTTAAATGTATATAAGCAGTAAACATAACTTCAAAAAACTGCACAATTACCAGTATCACAACCATAAATAGTGTTTTATAGCGAAAAAGTATAAATCTCTCACATATATCGGCATGTTCCGTGATTTTCGGCGACTACATTGAATGTCAAATATGTAGTTGGATTTGTAATATATTATAATTTAAAAAAGTATTTACAACTAAAGCAAGTAACACAGAAGTGACTAAATGTTGACTGAGTAGTCATTATCAACTGGCTGTACCTGTCCAATGTGATACACAACCCGACGCTTAAACACGCCTCGTGATGCCTCAAAATCTGTCCATCCGTCAATATCACTTATTATCTGAAAAACCTCAGACTCTTTAAAAATATAACAATTACTGAAAAGGATAAATGACTACCTAAGGAAAACCTAAGAGGCAATTAAAAAATTTAAAAAAGGTGCCGGTCATCACGTTTAAGCTCGAAAAAGAAGTTGAAAATAAGCTCCAATTCCTCGACGTCCACGTACAGCGGAGTACTGACGGGACATTCCAAACACCAGTTAACCGCAAGACAACGCACGCAGATTTCATCTTAAATTGCAAGAGCAACCACTCTAATGCTCACAAACGGAGTGCTGTTACCACCCCAATCAACCGAGTAGGAACACATTGTTCTTATCTTGAACTCTACCAAACCAAACTGAATAACCTGGTTAACTTGTTTTCAAAAAACGGTTACCCCAGAAGTTCGTGCGTTGATGCATAAGACGAAAACAGTCCCGATGAGGCGCCCAACCCAAAAAAATAAAGAACGCTTCCACGTATCCAGAAGGTGTCAGAACTTTTGGAAGACACCTGAGGAAGCATCAAATCCACGTGGCGCACAAACCGACGAAAACTCTACGAAATCAGCTCATACACTCTAAGGATAAGGTTGGCTGCTTGGATAGAAAAGAAGTCATCTTCTAGATCCCTTGTGGCGTTTGCAATGCCGTTTATTACAGAAACAGGAAGATCCGCCTCCACACGCTTAACAGAACATCAACGAGTGGTAAAGTGGCGATATCTCTCGTCTGAAGTTCCCATGCACATATCAGAAACCGAACACTAATTTGCATGGGACAACACCCGCACTGTTGGCTCTAGTCCATACAAGAAAGGCCGCTAATAAATCGCAGCCATGCATTTGGACGCACAGTGTATAAACAGGCACACTGAGTAATATCGTTGTACCGAAGCATCAAGCTTTAGTGGGCGAGATGCGTGCCAATCCAAAGGGAATGAAAGACACAGCAACAAGGCACTGACTCAAGGGTCACGCCACGGCGTTATTGATTTTCCCACTGACTTTTGATATAAGTTGTTACCCGCGTTTTGGCCCATTCATTTGTTTACGTGTGAAGACACAGCAAACTCCAGCTTCAAAAATTCACTGAATAAACCATCTTACGCAAAGTGCTTTCTCTACACAATGTATATGAGAAGAAAATTTTGTCCTGTCTACCGTATATTATAGGGAATTTCTTTGATACAAACATACTAATAATTTAGCCAAAAGGAGAGCCAATTTCCCCAATAACTTGAAATAAGTGTAAGTTTTCCAAAAAAACCCTTCTTATTATTAAATCTACTCAGTTAACTAAATTAACCGGTCCAGAAATACGCTTAAATACCAAGTTACATTTTGTCCTGAAAGCTGTTTGCAGGATTCGCAGAACTCTATAACTTGTTCGTTGTCTCCTAGGTGTTGGTCACCGGGGTGGAGGCAGAGGTGCTGATGACGGTGGCGAATAAGCCACCCCAGAGAAGAGGGTAGTGGGGGATCAGCCTATCATTGATACCCAGTGGTAAATGGGGTAGAAGTCCCACGATGTCGGTCCGGATGGAAAGGGTTATTTCGGCCTCGTGTCGCTCTGCCTTTGCGCGGTCACACCTTACTCCTCTGGTGTGTTCTTTGTCGGAGAAACGGGTTTCACTGAGTGCGGTGATGACCACGTGGAAGCGCGCCTGTTCACAGAAGTGATCAGCACTGTTCGCCGTTCTGGTCGCTTGCTCTTCGGGTTCTCGAAGAGATGGCGCAAATTGCAAGTTGGTTGTGAAGCGGCAATTATCATCTCACCCTGGGCCAGTTTTTTGGAGGAGAAAGTGGGTGGGTACGAGAAATATTTGTTTTCTGTTTTAAGTGTTTTGAGCGCAGTCTGACAGCCACGGTCATCTTGCAGATGTCTGGACCTAGGATTTGCTTATGGCCCCTTTTCTAGCCTCTCAACCCTCACAAAGGTAAAAGTATCGCTATTCCCTGAATAGGGCTGCTTTGACACTCAAACGGCTGCCGAACTGTATTATGGGTCACGATAAGGTTGAGCGCGAAAACGTTCCTTGAATTTTGAGCCTGATAAACTAGGTCCGCGTCAATGTCGGTGCGACACAATTTTTTTTCCGTCTGTGGTCTGTGAACATTCGTCGTTCGGCCCTCAAGCACGCGTGCCTGAACGACTTTACAGTTAATTGAAACACTTTTGGTCCGTTGTATCCTGCAAACTACTTAAGTGAGACGCTTGAATCAAGGATTACTTACAATCAGCTTGTTTTATGGAAAAATACAGCCCAGTTCGACACAAATTTGATGTAACTGAATGAAGATGTGATTTTATACAACACAAATGGCTCTAAACTGAATATCACCGCAAACAACGGTCGGCTTGCCAAGCCTATAGAGAACATCAAGTTAACTACCGAAGACTCTAAGTGGTAAAAGAGGACATTTTTATGAAGGCATAATTTCCTATCAAATAAACACAAAAGGGGATTTTATCGAGCGTGCTTTCCATAATATATATTTGAATTTCTAGAGGCAGTTAAGCCAATGCTCAAAATGCAACCCACTTAATTTGCCATATTTTACAGAATCCACTTTTTGGCAGCAATCAGAAAAAAGCTTATCACAGATTAGGTATCCTAGCGTGACCGAAAATAATTGAAATTGTATGGCATGATAAACCGTATTGCAATGCTTCTCAATGTTGGTTTGCGATTGATTACTGGGCTTTTTTAAAATTGCGGAATGTTTCTCGCAGCATTCGTTATATTGTATATAACGATCCAAAGGGTATCAAAGCAGCTTTGTCAAAAACAAGCACAACACCCATTTCAATTTAGATATAGTCCAACTTAAGTTGTGTTCGTCACCTTACATGAAAGAAAAATTTCTAAAATGTCTTTAGAAAACACACTCCCTTTGGCATTTCGTCGCCCACAAGTCCGCGATCTCCATCCACATAACTCTTTTTTTAGTAACGGGCCGTTATCTGCAAAATAATTGAGCAAAATTGTTTAACACATACCGTGCGCCCCCCTGTCCTTGATATCAAGGTGGCAACACATGCCAACGACTCGGGGTTGGCATAAACGGACAAGCGTTTGCCGTCTGTTGACGAAGCACCTTATCACGCATATTCGAGCACTACCTTGCGTATGACCATCGCTTAAATTGGGACGGCACAGTGGTGATCGCAAATACAAAAAAAATACAAGATAGAGAATTCTTCGAGTCTTGCTACTCTAGTGCAACTCGTATGAAGGCAAACATGAGTTTCGATTCACACTACGGTGGTTGAGGTGCACGCCCCACTGTCTCGCACCTACAACAGTCGCAAATTAATACTCGGCCAAGTGGAAAGGCCCAGAGGCGCCCGCCGCCCCGTGCTTGTCCCTAATTGAATTTTAATACCCCTCCCCTCACGCTAACCGTGATTGGTCCCCTCCCCAACTGTGTACGTCTGTTTACCTGCCTCTCCCCCACCAAACGCCTTAGGGGAACAAAACCATTTCCCACATTCAATTTCGTCTGAGGACGGATAATTGTTGTGTACTTGGAAATGCATGAGCAAAACTCGATTTTCCAAAGGCCGTCTTTGGTTCTACATCTAAACATACATTACAGAAGACATGGAGCATGTTTTTTAGTCATTTGGTGGCAGAAAACACTTGAGAATACATTTCGTCCAAAAAGCCCTCATTCAAATTCGTGGCATTTAAGGATTTAAAACTAAAACAATTATATGAAAGAGTAATTGCTGAGCATACGTTAGCTTTTAACACATATTCCACGGGTCAATAATTTTATATCGCCGAATGATTCAGGTTGCCTGCGGGCATTTATGATCATAATTACAGTCAAACTGGCCCTTGGAATACGGAAATGGGATTTAAGGGTTTGCAGTTTTTAGCTGGCAACGACGGAATGAAGGCTCAGTGAATGTGGTCAGGGGGACTTTGGATAATAAGTTTTGAAACTTTTCAGCCTTAAAGAAAAATTTAACCTTACTATATGCTTGTTAGTAGATGACCTACGGTAGTTGCCGAAGATTTCTGAACATGTCGACATATACAAAAGATTAATACCTTTTCGCTAATCGGCATTAAGTCAGGTTGTGATGCTGATTATCGTGCAGTCTTTTTTGAAGTCATTTTAGTCATGATAGGATCCGAGCTTTTTAATCTGCTTCGTTCTGACCACTAGCAAAATACAGATATTTTACAAACTGGCTACTTAATTCATACGTGCTTTTATCATTTTTTTGAGTGGCTTTATAAATTTAAATATATTTTTTTTTCGAAAACATGCACGAGAAAAAAATCTGATTTACATGTTCGATCGCACATTACGCTTTCTCTTAATGTATACATAAAGAAAGGGTATATTTCGGTTTCAAAACATGTTTGCTAATAATTGGTTTTTTACAAATATGGGGTGTTCATTCACAATTCATCAAATGCCTTTATTAATTACTGCTGCCTATACTGCATAAAACATGTTTAACATCTATTGCAATATTCAATAACAAATATGTGACTTCTTCCTTAAACTGTAGGCGAACACGTTCTTTGCTTAAAAAGGATGTACAGAATGCACAGTTTTTAAAAGTTCAATTTGAATGAAGCAGTCACTAGATTACAAAATTATTTGGCAATTTAGCAATTTTTAATCCGAAAGATATCCTTCCTTTGAGTATAAAATTTAAACAGTGCGCAACCTTACTCTACCTTGGTAACACTGGCTCCTTGTTTACACATCCCCCCTCCACAAATTTTCTTTCTTTTTTGCCTATACGTTTTTTCTCCAGTTTTTGCTGTCTACAGCGTTTAACTTTCAGCATTATCGAATGCCTCTTGGCCATGTACAGTGACCTTGCCGGTTTTTTTCGATTTTTCTGTATGAATTCAGCTGTATATTTTTTCTTACTTTCATTCCCGTTATGCAATGAGGGGTTGCAACTGAAGAGCCCTCTCGAAATTTATGGATCCATTAAATTTTGCTGTTTATACAGTCTTCAAATTTTCACCAGGGAAAAGAAGCTTTACATTTCTGGAACAGCACCTCCCTTTGGAAACCCTTAAGCCTTTGGAAAGACTTTTGCAACAGCTATGTTGAATAACAAAAGAAAATACGCGAATTTAATTTTTACAGAACTGTCTAAGTAACAAGGAATACCCTACAGAGTTCTACAAAATCCTTCGCCATGGGAAATTACTCCCAACCTTTCAATCCCTCGACCGTCTAACACAATCAAGAATAGCGGACTCAATTCAGTCGTTAGATTACAACAAAAGCTTTCTGCATCAAACGAAGCACATTCTTGATAAGATAAGTTTCTTCTGTTGGTACATATTAATCAAACATGCATATAGTATACAAGGCAAGACTAGAGATGCATTTCACCTTAAGTTACAGAAATCAATTTGTAAGAAACCAACAGAAGATATTTTTCCACTGAACAGACGACGTTATCTTGAATCTATCAGACATTAAATTAAATAAATTACAAACAGAAGTGCTTTCATTAGGACTAGATTTCTGTGTGCCAAAGAAAAGAATTAATCCAGTTGAAATTGAAGCCCAATTTGAAGACTTGAGCTCTCAACTATCAGATTTAATATCCAGATCCAATGCCGACTTAGGATGGATGAAAGCCAAATTTGTGGATATCGCATACCAGTACAGAAGAGCTCGAATATCACAACGTACTCCCATAACTAAAGAACATATGCTTGCTCTATTCGAATTAAAACATCACAAAGAAATAGTAATTTCTAAACCGGACAAAGGGCATGGAGTTGTCATTATCAATCGTAAGGATTATGATAATAAGATGAAAAGTAGCTTAAATGATTCAAGTAAATTCCGTGAAGAACCATAAGGCAAAGAAGAAACCAAGGCATTGGAAGATTCCGCCTGGAAAACTATCAAGCGTCTGTTGGATGATAATCTAGAAGATACCAAAACAGCGCTATCCTTAAAACCAAGAGGTCCTTATATTCCACGCCTATACGGATTACCTAAAACTCATAAAAGGGATATTCTGTTACGTCCTATTCTATCGATGTACAATTTGCCCTTTCACAGACTAACGCAATGGCTAGTTAAAGAATTGGAACCGATCCACAATAAATTTTCTGTCTATACATTAAGAGACAGCTTCCATTTTATTGATGAAATTAGGAATCAAAATATTTCAGACAAATATATGATCTCTCTTGATGTTGAATCATTATTCACCAACGGGCCACTAGACGAAACTATTGAAATCATCTGCACCTATTCTTCCGAAACTCGTCTTTCCCCTGAAATATTGCGTGATTTATTAAAATTGTGTACGAAAGATGTGCCATTCTATATGATGGCCATCTATATCGACAAATTGATGGAGTAGCGATGGGAAGTCCCCTGGGACCAACCTTTGCTGACATATTTATGTGGCATCTCGGAGAATAAGTATCCACGAAGTTTAACAAAATAAACCTGTACAGAAGAAACGTAGATGACGTCTTCGCGATGGTAGACACCATCAAAGAAGCTGAACAATTATTGCTTATAATGAACAGCCTGCATCCCAAGATCAAATTTACCATGGAACAGGAACGGGATAGCCAGCTGTCTTTCCTCGATGTTCACATGTCAAGAAAGAAAGATGGCTCCATCACACGAACTGTCTACCATAAGAATACGTGGAAAGGACAGTACTTGCATTATTTGAGTTTTGTGCCCATTCAATGGAAACGAAACTTGGTATGCACTCTCTTCCAGAGAATGAGAAAAATTTGTTCTGTGGATACATTGGAAGCTAAAATAACTAAACTCAAAGTAACTCTACAGAAGCGCGGATACCCAAAACAGTTTATAGACAAATATAAAAAACCATTACGGCCTAAAATGACGGAACAGATAGTTCCGAAGAAGACCATTTTCATGTATTTGCCGTTTTAAGGTGACAATATTTTCAATACCACCAAGAGACGACTCATTAATGCCATTCACAGGGCATATTATGCCGCTGAGCTTATAATTTGCAATCTAACAAAGCTTTTACCGATTCCTCGTGCGAAGGATGCCTTGCCGATGCACGCCACTTCAAATTGTGTTTATGAATTTACATGCACTTGCGGATGCAAGTACATAGGGCGAATGCAAAGGCAATTGGCCACCAGAGCAAAGGAACACTTCCCTAGCTGGTTGTTTAAGCAAGAAAAACGAACACCTCGCTCATCTATCACTGAACACTTGCTAGATACGGGCCACTCCTTGGACCCTAAAACCTCCTTCCGAGTACTTGTTCAAGCACGAACAACTCGCATCTTACGCTACCTGGAGGCAGCGTACATGAGGTGATTTAAACCCGACCTATGTAAACAATTGCAGCATTTAGTTAACCTTACTCTACCTTGGTAACACTGGCTCCTTGTTTACATATCCCCTCCTCCCCAAAATTTTCTTTCGTTTTGCCTAGACGTTTTTTCTCCAGTTTTTGCTGTCTACAGCGTTTAACTTTCAGCACTATCGAATGCGTCTTGGCCATGTACAGTGACCTTGCCGGTTTTTATCGATTTTTCTGTATGAATTCAGCTGTATATTTTTTCTAACTTTCATTCCCGTTATGCAATGAGGGGTGGCAACTGAAGAGCCCTCTCGAAATTTATGGATCCATTAAATTTTGCTGTTTATACAGTCTTCAAATTTTCACCAGGGAAAAGAAGCTTTGCAGCCAAAATCTTCGAAAACCCTTGTATCTTGCAGAGAGTTTCCCCCTTGGGCGCACAATTGGTATTAAGTTAGAGGAAAATTGCATTTCATAAGTGATATCAGTGTTAAATAGCAATAATACTCAGCCCTAGATATCGTCATGTGCTAGCCTCGAAGGCTTCGATGAGAAAAATTACCGTATTGCCAAAGTCTACAAATAAAAACCAGATGGTAGAATCTAACAAATGAGGAGCACTTATGAGTTAATACGAATGAGCACGCTATAAAGAGGTTTGTATTATAAAAGGCCGGCCGCTTTCTTACTAATACGGACACTTTAAATGTGAACTGCCATCTCCATTTTTTAACTAGCATCGGTAAAGCAATTGGCAAGGATTCATTTGACATTCCAAAAGGGTGTTTTTTTACATAAGGCAATATACTAAAGGTGGAATTGCCATAGCCGTCGTCACGCACTGCATATAAAAACTGTTTTTGAACGACCGAATTTTGTATTTCAAAATATTTGCTGTAGGACTGCCTGCAAGAACAGAATTCGGTAAAAATGAACACTTCCTTAGTTAGCAATTTTTTTAATCTAGATGATTGCTTAGGTTAGCTTGTCTGGGCAATCAGGTTGATGTTCCGTAAAAGTAAGATTACATACGAGCAGTAAGTTAGGCGAGTAAAAGCGGCTTACGATGGGATTTTTAGATCAATTGTAGAGCGTTCGCTAGGCGAAAGCATTATCTGCTGAAAGAGTTCGACTACCACAGAGGTCACTTTTTTCTCACAACTGAGTCAACTGAAAAAAACAACTTTCCACTGATTTAAGTGCCCTGATATTATAAAAATGGTATTGTCGAAATTTATTGCACGCATCTCCTCTCTTGTGTTTATTTGATAAAGCATCCAATTGGTCACTGATTTTGTTATCAAGAGATTGTTTTTTTTTCACTTTTTAAACTTAATCAATTATAAGCCTCTTTAAAATAAACAGTTTGCATCTTGCATCTGCAGATTTAGTAATATTCCTTTCGAACTATATTACACAACCCATATTTGCTGCAAAACTTCAGAAACATATTGTTTTATCTTCTTTAAGCCATGTTTTACCGATAGCATACAGCTTTTCGAATTGAGAGCCCAGCATAAAACCATAAGAAAATACCTATGAATAAAGATTTTGGAAGGAAAATTATTTGCAAGGTCTTATACTAATGGACTGTTGATTGTGCTGTGTTTCCTAATTAAAAACGCATTCCAAAGGGTAAGTGACTTTATTCCAAAAGTGGACCGAGTAATTTGCTGAAGAACGTGAGCAAAAGTACGTCGACTTTACTATAGTAAGTGCGCGTTTGCGTCTTTGTATATCAATTGTCCTCCTAGTGTTGAATAAATGCCTAGTAAGCACGTTCAAGTCAACGGTCTCACTATATTGACTTTGACTTAAATCCTATGGACGCAAAGTGAACTTGGACACATTTCATACATTATTATGACAAAAAAAGAAATTTTAATACAAATTGAAATAACTTGTGAAATTATTTGCTCAGGGAATTACATTAGAGGACCCTAAACGCGCCTGTCGCAACTTTGGGAACAAAATATTTTTTTTTTATAATTATCAGTTCCATTTTAATGCTGAATATCGATACAACAAGAACAAATCATGTAAATATAAATGCTCAAAAAAACGATA
>JAYGXS010002368.1:0-10554 GCA_036362985.1 Ligula intestinalis | reverse complement strand
TGCAACTGAGTGATTCATTAGTTATTTATTGACAGAAGATTACTAACTTAAATGTAGCTTCTGTTCTTTCATAATGACGTCATTTTTCTTCTAATACGGATACAGCAAGCGGTAGCTAAATAACCTGCTTTACGTCCCAATATTTTTTCCTAAATAACTGAAAACTCACAGCTGGAATGTTGCTGACCATCTTTTTGATATCAAGTAAAAACGTAATGCAAATAATGACAATCAATAACTGGAACTGTGGTTGGTGAATGACCTACCTTTCACCTCTGGACCTTTAGCCACAGGTGGTGAAATTTCAGGTTCTGAATATGAACAAATATTTGAATTATATATTTGACGACTAGGATGCTAGCCCTCCACCGTAAGGTAAATGCAATAAATAACTTTACATGTGATGTTCAGCAAATGATTTTTAGAAATTCCATTGCAAAATCCTCCTTTTAAGGTTTTTCATGAAAGCCACTAGTAGAAATCCAGTGCTACGAAAGTAACACAAGTTGCACTAGAATGTTTTACTGAAGCCGCTTTCTTCTTTGTTAAAGTAGCGCAAAACCCTGTAAGTGAGCGATTTTTTGATTTATTTACTGACAGCAGCTTTGTAAGGTATATTTACCGTCTTTGATTTCATAAAGCTGTCATTTTTCTTATAATGTGGAAACAGCACACAATTTTTGATAAATAACTGGAAACTCAGGATTTCAATTTGTCTGCTTACCATACAGATATAAAGGGAAAGCAGGATGTATATAGTAGCAACAAGTCACCGAAGGTTTTGCCGATGAATGACCTACCTTTATCATTTGGAACTTTTTCCGCAGTTGGGTGAATTTCAGGTTCTAAATACGAAGAAATGAAAAAAATATATCGAAGTGGTTTCAGCCGTTAGGAGATTTGCAGGATACATTCATCGTACTATAATTTCTTGGAAAACATATTGAATTTCAACGCATTCTCGTTAACAATATCACACTATTTTCATCTTCATAAAATACCAAGTTAGGCCAATGAAGACGCTATAAATTCATGACGATAATATTTTGCCTCAAGATACATGTAATTTAATCGAAGTGGTTTCAGTCGCTAGGAAATTTTCGGGATACATTCGTCGTACTATATTTTTTTGAAAGCAAATTGTATTTCAACGTCAAAAAAAACGTCTTCAACCACACTGGTGCCCTCATCTGCAATCATCAGCAGTTACCGGAAGATAAGATGCTTGCTGCTCTTTCGGTTAAAGACGATAATGGCAGTTACATGTTAGGCACCAGATGAGGCATTTTTGTAACAAAGGTATGCACAAACCAGATGGACAACCAGTGAACGCGCTGGCAATTCTCACCGTCTATTTTTGTATCAAGCATCGTCCTCTGTGTTTGACTCCTGCTCTAGTTTTTTATTTAATTCAAACTATAATGCTGTGGCTTTACAATGCTGTCCATCCAGGTACCAGTCGAATAGATTTTATCGCCCACAGCTTTGCCTGTTGGCCGGCTATTGAGAGCGACAGGTGCGACCTGGTTAGGCGCTGTTCCCGTCTCTGTAGCAAGTGCAGTTCAAGTGAACAAAATCCAGTATATATGCAGCATAAATCCGGCGTATCTATCAAGATTTCCCAGTAAGTTCCCATTATGTCATCCCCTTTGAATTGCTAATAGGCCCCTTTATCACAAGAGGCTCTCCTTTGTACGCATCACCTTCGCATGCGTACCAAACATGACTCGTCCTTTCACAAGAGGATGCTTCGTATTTCTTATCGCGCCAACCATCAATATATTTTACATGTTTTAATTGCTTCTGTTGACGATAAAGGCCCTTGATGAATTCAAAAGGGACGATCAAATAATGACTGTTCCAACAGACGAAGGACGGACTACCGAATCATGGGCAATTCAAGCTGCCCAGAGTCTTTTCTATCTATGTCTTCCTTAGTAACCACTCCAAAATGATTTTCTCATAAAGTCTTACTGGAAAAAATCCAGATAAGTATGCTGTATTTATGCCGGATTTTGCCTACCGTGTTTCAACAGGTGACCGGGAGGTTGCTAAAGGGTCTGCTTGTTAACCCCAAGTACCACAAATGGCAGAGGATGGGCCTTGGTCACGTGCACATATCGCTCAGCTGACAAACACGTCGGCCACTTTCATCTTCCTGTGGTGGCTATTCAGCCACAATGGCCTACCAGACGTTCTGATGCCAGAGAATGGCCTTTAGTTTAGCTCATCCAGGTTTACAAATTGCTTTCACTAACGACATATAGAGCATGTCACTTCATCACGCTGCCATTCTCACATTAGTAAGCAAAGGGAACTTTTCATGTACAACATTTCGCGAGCCATTTTGAAAGTGTGTTGGGAGCGGACAAGGAACAAGCTACGTGAGTTTCTCCTGTTTAACTAAAGGGTCACGCCTGAGTCAGCATCTGCTAGATAAGTATCGGCTGCCAACGCTCTGGTTGGCCGTAATTTTTGAATGAAGTTAAATGCACTGTTGCCCACTAAGCGGCGGTTGTCGAGTTTTTTCTCGCATACTTCTCTTCGTTCGTTATTATTAAAAAGCACTCCCGGACTAGACAGCACGGACTATGATAGCACGGCTTTTGACATCTCATTTTGTAATAACATCTGGGTTCGTCATATTCGACCTCTTCTGTGTACCAAATCGGGTGCATCACTGCTAGTCGTCCGTGACAATCAGTCAATTCCCTTAATGAATATCGAATCTACTTTGAATGTAACTTTTCTGGATCAGTTTTTCGGTCCCTAAGTTGTAGACCAAAGAACACCCCTTTAATTCCAGGAGAATGTGATCACCGGAAAACGTGGTGAATGCATATCAATCCACGCCACAAACGGTACTCACTGAAATTAAAATGGGTAAATGACTTACTCTTATCATCTGGGTGTTCGAACTTCATTGAACCTACTAATGGAAAATTATTGTTGTTAGTTCTTTTATTTGTAAGATTTGGTAAAATTTTTCAGAAACTTCTCACATCTGTGCAAATTCAAATGCACGGTTGTTTTTAAGGGTTAAACGATTCGACATGTGAATGATCATTCGTGTTTATGATTTCATTCAAAACATATTATAGAAAACATCGTTTATTTTAAAATTGCACTACACATTGCGATCCAAGTTATATATGTTTACCATAATGGGCTATAAATGTCATTGGATCGAATAAATCTCAAGCGCAAATGTATTTATTATTAACAACAAGAATAAACTTAAAACTACATAAGGTTAAATTTGCTTTAATAAATCGATAAATATGATAGCTGAAAATTAAAGTACACCTTTAACGAGGCATGCAATATACACTCTTAAACGTCGCTGAGTTTTAGTTCTCAGCTGCAATCAACCTGCGGCAAACTGAGTGATGACTATTAAAAAGATAGGAATGACCATAAAATCCACTTATTTATACATTATTTCATCCCAACTAAGCCATCAATCTTACAGTCCAAATGTGCAAACCCCTCTTTTCAAGCTGTCGGCGTATGCACGCAAGGCGAACAGTTCCGACAGCAGATGAGATGATAATCACAGCATGCTTCAGTAGTACAGCATTCGACATAGTTTGCCAGTAGCCAGCATTGAAAATCACATCGCCTACGCATGGCGTGGACTATGTTTGTATAAAAAGTACTCATAGACCACATATGGTTAGTTCAGTCGCCCTTGATGTTTTTTGTGGTATTCATTGAACAATTAGTAGCAAATATGCTATATATGATATAAATATGCTATACTGTTCGCTAGGAGCCTTTAAGAAAACGGCAGTAGGCCTTATTACATTTAAACATTGATATATTCTAACATACCGGACAAACCGATAATTGCTCATCATATTTGGTCCATTACAGTGTATTTTGGTTGGATGCAAATACACATTGGCTGTCGTCTTATCTCTGCTTACTTCAGATGGTTGCATATTATACATATTGAGACGTGTCTGTTAATACATGGGTCAACGGTGTTTACGACCGCTAACAACTTACTCGCTTTCCGAGATGAACTAGAGCCAACAATGCAGTGCCAAAACCAGTGACGACTGCACCAATAATAAGACGCTTAATACACCCTTCTGAAGGCAGCACGAAAAGGCGACAGCCAATTTGGACTAGTGGTCATCCTTCAGACTTTGCAATATCGACTCATCACTTATGTTTGATTTACTCATTGTTATGTAGCTTATCCGCTTTAAAGATTAGGGAAACTTAGATGGACATATATAACTTATTAGCAGTCGTGTCAGCCAGTTATGCAAAACCTTAACTGGCGCCCTGTATGCAGGTTCAAAGCCATGACCTCCATATTTGGAAAATCTATTTTCGGACCACTGTGCAACTTGAAGGATTTTTTTCCACTTTCCTTGGGGGATTTACACTGATCGGTTATCAGTTATCGGTAACAGAGTCCTTTTTTTTCAGTTATGTGCCTTTCGTTTCATGGCCCAGCTGCGCTGCCAAGCAGCTAAAAATAAAGGCAGCATGATGCTACTGAACTTAAAAATACAAGAAACGGTAAGTCACAAATTCAAAATTCGGATGTGAAATCAACGTTGCGAAGTAATCAAACTCGACCATTTGTTTTTTTCTTGCAGGTTACTTAAGGGCCTATTTTTCCGTCTTTACTTTAAAATGGACATGCCATTTAGATCCTCAGTATCAAAAGACAGTTCGAATACTTTTGGCGCAATGTTCATTGTCATGTATTTTATTTCTTTTTATGGCTCGCACAGGTAGAAATATTTTTTAAGTTAACTTCATATCAATCACGAGTTAACTACGTAGGATTTAAGTGTTAGCTCGGTGGATGCTGAACATCGCTCTGATGGTGCTCATGGGTGTGGAACACTGTCAAGCATCATGCTGAAGACAGTGGGGTTAAATACGTATCCCACAATCGGCCAATTCTTCAGCCAGCAGTGAGCAACAGTTCACCGACACGCATTCCTCTGGTGCGCAGTCTCCAAAGCATTACACTCAAGGAAGACTGGGAGTATTAATTTTTCTTTGTTAAACTTTCCCGTCACAAACTAAAGCTGTAAACCGAGCTTTATTCGATTGCTAAGCATTCAAATTGATAGATAAATGCACATATCTATCGCTATTGTCGTAACATTTAAGTCTGATTTTTTCACTTGAAGAGTACTTTATATTTTGACCACTACTGACCAAACAAAAAACTAGAAAAAAACATTGTTGACTGCAAGATCGGGAGTTTTGTTTTCCTTCTGTGTCTTTGAGGTTTAATAAGGTGCCCAAATGATGTGTTACCAATAACACTGTTCTGATCTAGCCTGTAAACCTGCAATATATAATTAAGTGCGGGGCAACACTTAAGGTAGGGAATGGACTGTATGAAAAAGGCCATGCTGTTTTACTAAACTAATGGGTAACTTTGAACCGATCTGTTTTAGGTTTTACTTATCCTGAGTGATGCCTTGGTTGCGGGATCACGATATCCCGAGCTTATATGCCTTCAAAGCGAACGAGCGCCGCATTTTAGAAACTAATGTTTTACCGTCATTATCACCACCATGTTTTCGAACCCGTGCATTTATGATTAGAATGTTCGTCTCTGGTCAGACAAACTCAAGATCGAATCGTAGGTATGGTGGCAATTTCCGCTGCTACATTTGAATTAAGTTAATACCATCTGATGATGCCTTATGTAGCAGAAATGGATATTTTAGTTGTCCTCTGTTGTTTTTTGGTAAATATGTTTCCATTAACTACGCTGAGGAACGTTACCAAAAGAAAAACAATAGACTAGGATGTCCCTTGCCGGCTTATAAGCTGACTTCAGGTTATCATACTGAGACCCAGGTTATGTCACACCCACCCATCAAACTCGCGACCTCTCAGATAAGATTCAGACGACCTAACCATTGAGCTACGGTTACGTCCATCAGCCTATATCGTTAGCTACTTTGTGGTAGGCTCTAATAAAGGCTCTACTGTGAGCTCCATTGATGAATTTACGGACAAGTTTGTTCTCAAAAAGACCGTCATACGCGTATCTGCGAATATAAAGTGGATACCACCTTGGATATCTGCTTTTTCGTGTTTGCGTCAGCAAGCCAATATAAACGTTCCCGACTGTTTCCAGAGACCAACTCTTAAAAACCTTAATGCGAAGTCATTCTTGTTGAGCTTTTAGTTCTCAAATTCTAAACGAAGAGATTGATTAACGGCAGAACAGGTTCACAAAGATATGATAAAAGCTTAAGCACCCTAACTCATAAAATACTGTGCAAATGAAGCTATTGCCGAAACATATGCTTTATTTGAACTATCGTGTAGGTTCTCGTTAGAGTCTGCCATTACATACGTGTCTAGATTCGGTTACGAATTAAAATGTCTGACCAATTAAATTCATATTTCGTCCACCAAATACCTTTCGTTTAATGTGTATCTTGAAACGCATCTTGCTACTTCTATCAACCAATGGACTGCGTCAAAAACATGCATAGAATACGATTCGCATTTAACAGACCTAGTAATCTTCAGTGAAAAAGTACTCGTGAGTTTATGTCTGTATGCATACAATTTCTATATATATTTTTGTGGCGTCAAAATATTCAAAAAGATAATTGGTGTGGGAAAATTTCATAATAATTACCTGGACCGACTGGCATTGTTGTAGGTGGTTGACATCAAAGTTTGTTGAAGAAGGAGGAGCAAGGCGTTTAGAAACCGTTAAAGTTTTCAAGAACGTTAATGTGAATCACTGCTTATAAAGATTAGGGCGTACAGTGTTCTGTTTGCCATTAAAAGGACTTTTGTCGACATAGATAAAGCATTATTGGGCGAAATATACGGGACATTTATTTGTTCAAATCTCGAATGAGGAGTTCACGCGTGGTGCCTTTGTCTGCAAAAGGAATACCAGTGGATGCAAAGCATACAAAGAAGGGCAGCAAACATCGTGAAGGGGTAAATGTTCTCATCTTACGAATTTAGACTAGAAGCACGTAACATTTTTCTTCTTTAGAACAGGGAAATCAGAGGTGATTTCATACTTACGTACAAAAGAGTGAAGAATTGGGACTGTCCCCTTCAGTTTGATTACTTCTTCACGTTCGACACATCAACTTACCTCGGTGGGAAATCTCTCAAACACCTGGTAACCTTTAACCATCTGGATGTCTGCAGGCATTAGTTCTCACAACGATTCATTGGTACTCGGCAGGGTCTGCACAAGGAGGTCGTAATGGAGAACTCCACAGAAGCATTCAAACTCAAACTGGATGGACAATTATTGAACATATACCGTTTATATGCACACGGAAAGCAAAGTGACCTACACATTGGCCAAACCTATAGATCACACTTGTACTTATGTATATGAAACGCACTATTTTATATTACAATATTTGATGTTGTATATATTTTGCATAAAAGAAACGACCATAACTGAAGCTTACATTTGTACGTGTATATATTGTCCTCATTATTATATCGTGACGTATATTATATCTGATATTTTTTGCATGCTGTTTTAAAAGGGTCTTCAAAAGCATTGCCTACTACCCTCAATATATTGAACTCTCCCATAACGATAACCGTTTATAGTTTGTTACAGTTTCTCTTACACTCATAGAAATTTGATGCGTCAAGATGACTCGTCCCCTGAGACAATTCGTTAATTCACCTGACGTTTTGACATCTCTCGTGGGTTCATTATCAGAGACATTAGCAGAAAACAAAATTGACTCTCCTTCTGCTACTGCTTGTGGCTTATGTATATGATGCTGAATCCGCGACGCATATCAAAACGTAAGATGAATAAAAATATTGTTTTAGCTATCGACTACTCGTCCTTTTCCCAAGATTTTGGTTGATGGCTTTGGTAGTTAAGCCTCACTGTGAACTCAGATATTTACAAAAGCCTACTGTTTATGCGGTCAACTTGGGAAAAGTAACATGCAGATTATAATTCTGAAAAAAGGCGAAATAAGATTGTATCGTTTACCAAATGGCACAAAGACCACACTTCCTGCACCGCCTGTTTCAGCGCCGACCCCAGCTGCGCCCACGTCTGCTCCAGCGCCGACCACGGTTGCGTCTGCAGCTGCTTCAGCGCTGACCACGGCTGCGTCTGCAGCTGCTTCAGCGCTGACCACGGCTGCGTCTGCAGCTGCAGTTCCTCCAAGGACAGCCATTTCGATTCCAGCACTAGCTTCAATTGCTCCCGCTCCGGCAACGCCCAGCGCGCCGCTTCCGCCTGCAAAGGAATTACCTCTAGTGAACTGAACAATGCTCATGCACATATAGAAACATGGAATATGAATGTTCCATTTTGTGGAAATTTAAAAAATATCAGGGTGTTAGTTTCGTTAAGAGTGCTCTTGGTTACAAGAAAACCTAGGCTTCTTCCTTACAGACACCGTGAGAGTGAGGTTTCTATGAGTGAGGAATATTGATGGAAAAAAAACGGAATTTGTAAAAGAAAGTACAAAAAATCGTGAAGTTTTGTTGAAATACATTTGTGCGGTGGCCAGATTGCCACGGCGTTGGGCGCTTGGATCCAAAACAAAGCGCGAGGAAAAAGTTGGGATTAAATCCACTTGGGATGGACGTCGAAAAGTCTAGAAATGTTGAGCTTTATTTCGAAGGCTTTCCTTTTTCCCAAAACCCGGTAATAATGGACTTTTTGAAGACATCTATAGTTTTCAACGTTTAGTAATCATAGAAGAAATATCTCGTGAAAGATTTACTGCTTCAATGCATAGGTAATATTTAATATTAGAATTCTTAACTTCCTGCGACTGGCTGCTTTTAACAACCGGTTGTGTTGTGTACGGTCTACTTGAGGACTTAATTGAAGCAAGTAATATATCACATCTCAAACACTGACCTGTTGATACCTGTTAAACCGCAACTACACAAAAATTGCTTTTATATTGCTATCAGCTATGCATCTTAGGCAAACAGCTTAGCAAGATTAGGTAAAGGTAACGTATTGCAATTAGGGTGGCCTTTAGTTAATTCGGAGGCTATGGCACTTCTATAAAGCGATCGTATAGTTAGCACAAAAGGAAAGGAAATCGAAGAGAAAACCTGCAAGCTTGAACTTGCGTGTTGTGTGTCTGAATTTTACTGCAGCCCTACCTAGCCATTCTTGTTCCGAATCAATATAACTACTGCACTGAGACAAGTCAAAACCCACCGAGAATAGAAAAAAAAACGTCGTTTACTCAAATGTATTGAATATGCATATTTGTATCTTATAAGACTCGGACGATACCAAGAGAATCTGCACCAGTTCAGGAAGTAAAAGTGCTCTTTTGGATGCTGACATATGTTTTTTTTGATAGATCATTCATGATTTTACCAAAGGCTTCAGAAGTCAGATTCTCCCTTACAAATTGTACGTTGTTACTAACTGTGTGGCTTTAAAAAGTTGTGGACCTACATATATGGACTTTATAAAACCTTTATCTGGCCTTTTTTTCGACCACCAGGTTATACGGAATGATTGAATTAAAAAAATTAAATGAAAAGCTGTCACGTAGATGACTTCTGCTCATCTTTGTGCAACCAATCTTCGCACACATATTAACTTGCTAAAATCACATGGCGCGCAAGCCTCCAGGGGAAAAATTTTCCGTGATATTTCCCCTTTTCGCTGGTGAGCAATACGTATGGAGTTTCGGTAGATGCTAGTCATTGGATTCCCTAATTTCGTTGAAATGTCAACCAACTCCCGGAGGCTTTCTTAAAATCAACTCTGTAGCCAAGTATGAGCTTTGAAATTCGTCGCATGGCGATCAATTTACTTCATATTCTACTGCATCGTAACGCATCTAATAATCCAGATACACTTAGTTCATTACCTGCATGTCATCCGGTTTGTTCTCGATTCGTTAGGAAATCAAGGCTGGACAGTCAGCTTGGCTCTTCAGAATTTGTGAGTTATATATTAATGCGACCCAATTGTGAAAACTCGCGCGGCATTCGGCAGGATTCGAACCCGCATAACAGAGAAGGCTTTCTACGTAAGCCAACGCTCTACCCACTTGAGCTACGAAGGCCATGCTTCAAAATTGTGTGTTAAATCACAATTGAATCGATATTATCTGCCCTCGGAAATCCTACTTAAGCATTCAACTTGCAGTACCGTATTGGTGGATCATATGCCACCAGGCGGGTGATATTTATGCACATGAAATAAAACTCACGGTAGAGGCGTGGTATTCGAAAATTAAGGTGATGGGGCCTTGACTTGCGTAGAAGGCCTTGATTCTTATGTGGCTTTGAATTTGGCCGAATGCTGCGATTTTTTTTAACAATTAGGTCGACCTTATAAACCAAATCTGTCGAATGTCCTACAGAGTTATGTATTTTGCAGAAGCCTGAACTGTGAAGCCTTGTGGCTTTATTAGATACATCCTTTACCATTGCTTTTGCTTTTCTAGCGAAGCCGCCCGCCTTAATCAAATGAACTAACGAATAATGGCTGAAGTGAAAAAAAACTTTATCTTTTAGCCCATTGAATGCCGACAAGCTTGGCAGTAACTCTGAATCAACCGA
>JAYGXS010002367.1:0-10555 GCA_036362985.1 Ligula intestinalis | reverse complement strand
AAAAACACCTTGGTTACAACGGCCTTGCCGAGGGTCTTAACTCCACCCTAACCGCTACTCATGCAGTGGATATGCGCTTTATTTCGTCGTATAAATGATCGTGAAGAAGAAATCTGACTATATGCAACCAAATAGGCGTCACCGAGGCCAGGCTTCGAGCTCGAAACGCGGGTTAAGTCAAAAGAAATGGAACCTAACTGCAGACGAACCTTGCAAAGGCGCATCAAACGCTCCGGCAATATTATCATGGATAAAGACGGCCGTCTTTATTGACGAAGTGTGTCCGAAGTAAAAAAGTATCGTTCGCAGTCGAATTGAACAGACAACATCTCATTTTGTTTGATAAAAATGCGTGCAAAATATAAAAAAGACTGCAGGAAATTTACCAACGATTTCTTTTTATTTTTATAAAAGGGATTCCAGCCAAGGCTCATCACCATCTTGCGGACAGGTCCATCGTCTACCTGCGCCCACCCGGCATAGACACCAGTAGACATTGCTGGGGGGAGTTTTTCAACGACATCTTCTGACATGTTAGCTAAAATTATAAAAGGATTAGTATTTCTTCTATAGAATGTACAAACCTGTTGGTGTTCCGAGTTCCTTGCTACCACGTCCAAAACCTCGAACTACCCTGCCGGCTGCACGCAGGATGCAATCATTTGCCGGCATCATATAAGGCCTCAAACGTAGTTGGGTAGTTATCTACAAAGCAGACCACGGATGCACAGGTTAGCTAGGCCGCCAGTAGGGCTTTTTATAGGGCGTCAGTGTGCACAACGCCTTTTACTGGCGGCTCGAACTGGCTGCCGATTAGGTTCTTTAGGCCGCTGGAATGTTAGCACAGTAAAAGTTCCGAATAGGTATGAAAAGTTGCTCATTATTAAAGATGATAATTTCGGAGATCTGATTCAAAAAGTGGTTAAGAGACCATTGCTTACCTTGTTCGCGAATTCAAAAATGTAGTTAATTCACGAAAAACTATTTGATGTTCACTAATATGTCGAAAATTACTCATTCGATTTGGAACAACCTAGAGACAGTGTTAGGCCCGTCCGTTTGAAATTCCAGCACGAAATATGCAAACTTTGGCCAAATGGCGCAAGGAATGGATAAGAAAAGGGAGAAAAGGTTTTAATAGAGTTTAGTGCGAGGGCACTTTCCATAGGTAGTCTTTAGGTATAAAGGTAGGTACGTGATGCTCACATAATGGTAAGGTTTATTGCTATACCACCTCTTGTGCACTGTCAGTATCCTTAAAATACGGGACATAACAAAATGATCTTTTACATAAAGCACCTCTACTTTTGGGTTGTGCTTACTTGATTGTATGCGAAATTGCGAGTTTGTTTTTGGTAAATGAGCTTGACTTTTTCAGATTCCACCAGTTTACAACAGCGGCTCCGAAAAATACAGAACGCTGAGATGACTCGCAAATGCAGAAAACCCAAAGATCCGCGGGCCGAAGTACAATTGAAAAGTTAGCTAACCGTATGAAGGATATTATGGCCCCTGCATCAAGGGTATCGCGATTTTGCTCAGGTTCGATTGATTAACATTTCTCATAGAAGAATCCAAAATGCTAAAGCGCTGGGTCAACACTTTTGGCAGGCTCTTCAATTGCTCATCTGTGCTCTCCGAAGCTGTCATCAACTACTCTTTCAAGTGGCAGCCAGCATCATCTCCCTCCCAGAAACGACCTGTGACTATGTTCATATGCACCCAAATGAATTGGGCACTGCGGAGTCTCGCCGTCTCTAATGTCTGTATACCAACGCTCAGAGTCTTATTTCGAGGATTGATGAAATTCGAATGCACGTAGTCGATGTGTCCCCTGATATTATAGCAATAACAGAAACATGGCTGTCAAGGAGCATCAGTGATACCGAAGTGGCGCTATCCGGATACCAATTATTTAGAAGAGACCGAGTGGAACGCCAGGGTGGAGGAATTGCTATGTAGGTAAAGAGCGAGTTAAGTGTGTGCAAAAGGAAACAAAGAAAAAATAATGGTAAGAAGGCTATTTGGTTGACAATTAAGGCATGGGGATCGCAGCCTCTGGAAGCGTGACCGTCTACTTACCACCGCGGACAGACACTTATGTAGATGGGCGTTTACTAGAGTACATAAAGGAGATAGGTAGTCAATCTGATGTTGAACTCATGGGCGACTTCAATGCACATAACATGAGTTGGAATGATTTGTGTGCGAATTTTTATAAAAAAGCCTTTGATCACCATCTCCTGAAAACTACACTTGAGGCTCTTCTCACAAAACACGTACTCGTTCCAGCTAGAGCACATGGAGGGCCATAGACAAGTTGTTTAGACCTAGTCTTCACCAAATATCCCGACAGTATAGACGAGTAATGCTGTCTACCTCCACTTTGTCGAAGTGATCACGCTGAACTTTCGTGGGATTATGGTCTATATTCGTTACCCCCTACAGTAGACGAACCAAGGCCGTATATATGACAAGGCGACCCCTCTCAAATGAGAGAAGAGGCATCGAAAATAGACTGGAGTCTTCTTTTCGCGGGGACGTCACTAAGGTCTGGAATAAATTTAAGAAGAATTCATCAAAAACAGTGAATGCTCGCTTGATTGCGTACAATACCGAAGTTGCAGATTTAGACGCTTAACAACATTGCATAGAAGGATTGATGTTGTCTGTCATCCAGATGCCAATAGCTTTCTGTATTTCTGCTTCTTGGAGTGGGATTCCGTTCAGATGATAGGGTCGCGCATCGGAGACCGGATTTCGATTTTCCAAGCAAAGCAGAGTGCATTTGTTTGAATTCAAAGACAGGAGCCATCTATGCGATCAATCCTTCAATGGACAAAGATTTTCCTGGAAGTTATCATCATCGGTTGCACACTGGATTACCTTCTATATTTTTGCATCAGGGCACACTCACAGTCCAAATTCTGTACTCAATCATCACCGAACAAAAGAGACATAGGGTCGGTCCGAGTGCTGAACCTTGAGGGATTCCTATCTAGATGGCAGTCGGTCTTGATTGTTGTCGACCTACAAACACAGTTCGGGAAGGACCAGCGATGAAATTCTAAATCCACATTGGAAGTCTGCATCCGATGCCCATCAGTCTCAATTTGTGCAGGAGACGTCGGTGTAGAACACTGTTGAAGACCTTCCAAAAATCAATGTAGGCTTGGTTCGTTTGCATCAATTGCTTTGTCCAGCTTTGCATCGTCAAAGCCTGTTTGTTACAAAGTACCTTCCCCTTCGAAAGCTTGAACTTCACTACAATTTTGTCCAACACAAGGAAGAATTTGGCTCTACACTACGAATACAGCAAGTCACCTGGATTGAATGCACACCCTTATGCTACAGCGTAATTTTTCACCCAGTCTGGAATTTGAAGCGTTACGCCAAAGCATAAGAGTCCCTCAGATTTGACCTCCGCTTATATTTGGTCACGCGTGCAGACAACCTCTTAGACAGCCTGCCTTGTTACACATCGTTCCTTGTGTTTATTTTCCGCTTACTGTCTCTTTGATCTAACCAATCAAAATGTATTTCCGTATGCTTACACAAATAACGACGAGCCCGTCTACTTCAAACCTCTATTTACATGCCCCCGTGCGGTTCATTTTTCATACAAATCAGTAATCGGGTCATTCCATGGCAACTAACCTTGTACACCCAATAAATTGCCCCAAACCGTTGACTGCTGTCTTCCAGTAGACGCAACTATCGTAGTTTTCTTACGTACTGCATATCATTAATCGTTGAGCACAACGGACAGAATACCATATTTTGACTGTCTTCAAGGGCTTTATTTAAAGTCCAATCAATATTATTATACACTAATAGCACAATGTCACCAATGTTGAGGTATAGTTCGCTTTAATGTTGGGGTTTCTGTAGGTTAAGTTCTTCTGTTTGAGTTCATAATACTTCTAGTTTCAGAGTTATCCACTCGGTAGCTCATTGCGGTTACCGTCAATATGCTTGCAATATCATGCCAAATTATTACCTTAATTTTCATACTGAAATAACGTGCTAAATATTTCTGGCCATTCAACTACCTGTCTCCACCGCATCTTAATAAGTACTCCCTATTTCCGCCATTGTCGCGTAATACGACACCGCTCATGGCAGTTTGGTAGATGGTTCCCAGCCGGAATGATCAAAAAAACCCCGTAGAAATTTGCTTGTAAGGAGAAACAATAAATTTTTAATTGTGAAACGATTCCTCACTTTAAAAGAATTTTGGTGAATAATTATAGCAGAATTACCGAGGAAAACGCAGTATGTAATGTAATCTATTAATCGAGTATAATTTTGTATCGGTGGAACGAAGTATGAAAATAGAATCTTAAAAATATAGTCAACAGACTTCATCAAACGTTGATATAGCGTTTACTCAAATATAAATGTCAGGCAGAGGAATCATTTAAAATCCCATTGGAGCAATGTGCTCTAATGCAGGGGTTGTCACAAGCAGGCGGATGCAGCCCCCTCGAGTACCCCCACGTAAGGTGCACGTTTTACCGTCCACTGCCAGGAGGATACCTCATCGCCGGCGTCCAATTCCTCAACTGTGCCACGTGCATTAGCTTATTGATGCAAATAAAAAGCATTTGGCACTCAATTATCAACAGGATAAGCATAAAATCTTAAAAAGCCAAAGCATTTTCGTCAATCGATGAGATAAATTGCTCCATTGCGGAAATATTGTCATCTAGTTTAGTACGGTAAAACGTACCTCACTCGGGAATATGGTCTCATTTGCCTCATTATGCGATGCGTTCCATATAGTTTCCATACCGAGCATCAAGTCAAACGCAACTGACAAGCCTACTGTTAGGTCAACCTACACACAAATGCTTACATTTTGAAAAAAACGAACTATAAAAGCTATTCTCAAAACAACGCACAGTTCACCTCTAAACAGATTGCTTCCAGGAGACACACGGGGATGCATAATAACCATTACCTTCAAAGGAGAACATTACTCACCCCAAAAGCAAACAGTCATTCATTACAGATAAGAAGGGCTGAACATGACTGTAATGTGGACGTTGGCGTGGTTGGGGTCCACTGGCCGAGAGGATGATCTGCGTCCGATGGAGAGAAGACCTCGACTTCCTGTCTCTCTGGCCCAATACCAGCGGCAATCACACTTCTCTTAAAATAGGCCATGGCAAATGAATTGCGGGTGTGGATCATGGGTGCAGCTAATTGCCAGAACTCACTGGCGTCGGATGATTGCCAGTTTAACTGCAGGTAGCAGAAGTCCACACTCACATGCGCGCCCTCTGGGAATGGATAGCGCGGGTTAAAGCCGCCCGCCACAAATACCCAACCATCGGAAAGGGCGACCGCTGCACCGCAAATTCTGGACACACGCATCGGCGGCAACCGATACATTCTACATTTGCAACAAGTTAGTCAACCAGGCGATTATATAACGGTGCAATGAATACTTGATATGAATCATTTGCTGAAAGCGCCGGTAAATGGATCAGGTTTGCATACAGTCCTAGCTCAAATGCAATGCTTTTCGTCTCACAGCTAAGCTGCTCCAAGTAAGTACAAAATTCGTTATCACTGCCGATAGTTCACAGCAACCCTTATTCTTATCTGTCATGTGTTAACCTATTTTGGCCTCTTAGAAAAGAAGATATAACTGTAAGTGCAGGGAGATGTAACCTATGAACTCACCAAAGTGCATACTATTTCAGTCAACTGGGTCTTAATTAATTCAATAGCAGTACGAGGTTATTCTTAAAGGATGTCTGAGGCGAATGATGACAAGAGAAATAAGGACTCTCCTCACTATTACCATCATTCATTTCTGTTTCAAGGAGACGCGTTCTTTCGGATAATGCGGAAGCTTTATGCAGTAGATTTTCGACACTGGCTCTCCAGGTTCTCGTCAAACTTTAGAACCCATACAACGAACGATTAGCATTTTAAAAGTGCTGTAACAGTTATAGCTAGAACACCCTCAGGGTATGGTTGGCTACCACGATAAGAAAGGGGTCATCTACAAATTCCCATGCAAAGCTTCTGACACCGTATATTGTGGCCCAACAGGAAGATCCGTCTCCACACGCATTCACTAGCACCAGTTGGTAATGGAGAGAGGCGATGGGACGAAACACCCATCATCGCAGTTTGCCCCTTCAAAAAAGCCGATAATATCTTGAGGCCATGCACTCCAATGATTCATGCATCAACCGGCGTATCGAGTTGGATGGAGTGTTCTAACATCTCAAAGAAAGATGGAGGGGAATACAACCCTTAACTACGGACAAAATTGAACGGCAATTACCATCCACACCGGATGACCCCGACTGACCCTTGACCAACGCAAATTACAGTTGCCACTTAATCATTACGCTATGGCGAGTAATAATTTCGTCAAGAACCGAGTGACGCAAGTTGCAGCTGCTGATTGGTACCCACAGCACTTTTGAAATATTATTTTTTCATTGCAAAGTTTCTGAAGTTTGACGACAACTCAGGGGTCCTTTATCGAAAATTTATTAAATTAAGTTTCGTCAGATTCCCAAAGAACGTGTCTACTTGAAATAACATTTTTCGGAATGCCCGCCTTTCAATTCATTTCTGTATGTTAAAACACAAGTGCTCTGAAACGTGTTGGCATCCAACAGCTTAAGCGAATCTCTTTACATCGATCAGACTGCGACAGTTTGGTTTCGGGCTCTTTACGCTTTCTTCGCTTGATTGCCTACTAATTTAGCTGTTGTATGCGGGTAATATTAATGTATCATTACATCATTACATTAAAACTACAGAGGTCTTTAGGGACTTGCTACTTAATTTTATAGGGTATGTTGTGTTTACCTTAAGCCCTTAGTTTATTATGATATTTTTTTAAAGTTTTAGCTACATTTATATCATTTTTAAGTTTATTTTGTTAAGGTTATGTTATTACCGTTTACTAAGTAAGTTTCACGGAGTTAAGGTTAAGACTTTGTTAAGTTTGCTTCTAATTCAGTGACGTGCGGTTGCTATTTGGGTTGCGACAGGGAAAAATACTATATCATTCGCATGCTTAAGCTATTTTCTAAAATATCATGTTCCACGATCACCTCCGCTATTCTCCCACAGTTTCGTCATTTGTGCATTTTGCCACTTGTTGTATTCTTTTTTCCTATTGGTTCTAGGTCTTGTGCGCTTTTTGTTGTCAAATATTATGCTAGTTAAATACCCTTTCCTCCTACTTACTTCTTACGTACGCCTTTAAAGTGTTTATTACTATTTACTTTCCTGCAGTGCCCCACCCAAATATGCCCTAATACCGACAGCGACGAGTAACATATTACCGGAGATTTGGCTTGCTGTTCGAATTCAAACTGTTGCCCAATAATCTGCCAGGAGGAGACCATAATCAGGAAGAACCCACATAAACGCAACAGTTGCGCTTTTATGTATGGTACTTGCACATAATTTTTTGAATGACATAATATGGTTGACAAAAGTAGCTTATGTAAGCTCACTCATATGCCCCTAGACTTAGCATTTCGTCTTGCACAAACGGTGGTTATAGGGTTATTGGGGGTGGGGAAAAGAATAAGCAGAGAAGGAAATTTTAAGAAGTAAGTGTAAAGTGAAAACAATGTATTCCAGTTTGCTTCCCACGTCCGCTGCGAGTAAGTTGTTCTGTATGTAAATTGAAGGCGTGCGTGGTGCTTCGCCCCGCAAACTACAATAAGCTAACTCCACAACGGTAAGTTGGACCTCAGATAAGTTAAAGTAGACGACCTCCTAACCACCATTTTAATTTTTGGGGAAGGTCAAAATACTTCCAATTTGACAATTTGGTTTTTCCGCAGTAATTTAAACAATAATACGGATTGGGAAAAGCTACAGATAGAAATCAGCAACACTTCTTAATACAGTAACATAAAAGTGCATTGAGCATTTATTAAAGTATATTCCACTGCGTATCCTAATTCCCCACCCATAAAACCTTAAAATCACCGTTTACGTAGAAGAACATGCAGGAAGTACGGATTAATGAGTTGGCCTACATAAGCGACCGTTTCCATATGTTTAACGCGCTGATCTGGTTCGTCTATCGAAACTGCACTTTAAGCTACATATACCAATAATTTACATTAGTAAGCTGATATGGATATTGTGTTATATTAGTTATCATATTATTAGTTTAATATTTCCAAGTAGCATATCATTTAAATACAAAATTGATCAAACTGTATGACTCATTTCTGTTTTAGCCATGAAAATGAGTAACTTAGTCAAGAAAAAGGCTTAGACGAAAATTCAATTTAACAGCTAGGTTACAAATATGGCTACATTACGATCCCTTTTTCCAAAAAACATAGTCAATTCAAAAGACTGGAGCACGAGCCTGCCTATGTAAAGACATTCAAATATTACCGGTTTCGTTAGGGAATATAGAGTTCGACAATCTTTATGGACATGCCCTTGCTATTTTGACTACCGCAAATGATAATGCCGTTCTCTCCTCGGGTTCCGCATACTGTAAAGGCAACCTCGACGTTGCAGCAGGCTGTACCGGCGCACCGAAAGTCCAGCTGCGTAGCCGGAGTCAAACGACGGGTGCGAAGGTTAAATTTGTGAATTCGCTTAGTCTCGTTTCCACGCTCGTCCCAAGGTCTTCCTCCAATAACGAACACATTATCTAAAACAAGCGGAGCAACAAAGGTTGTTAAATTCTTCTTCCAATTTTCACTGCTCTTAAAAACACCATCGATTGCAAGTAGTAACCTACAGTATGGTAAGTCCCCACGTGCCATGTTATATGCAGGTATGGGGGCCAGACCTTAAATTGAGTGATTAATTCCGTGAACTGATTTGGGTCTGTGTTGTGATCCGACCAATAGCTACTCATCAGTTCCCAAGGCTCTCCTTCTGACTGAACATCTACTTTATACGTTGGTCAAATGTTTCAAGCATATTGTCTATATGCTGGAAGAAACATTGTTAGCAAAATGTATGAAGTACGTAAAAAGGGTTCGGCTCATTCTTCCTTCAGTTAAGTGAATGAAGCCAACGTTAGTCGTTTGATCCGCATTCGAATGCATACTTTCGATTTAAATCGATTGTTAATTTAAGCGTGTTTTATTGATTGCTACGCAACCCCATTCACAGAAGCGTCACTACTGGCAGGATAGCGGCTTTCAAATGTTCACAACTTTAGCCAACTGCAATAGAGTACGCGCCAGAATTCGTGCAACACGCCGACATATGAGAAACATTGACACTCTTTTGTAAATCGGCGTTGACGTAGGTTGTGATACTGAGTATCGTGTAGTCTACTGTGAAGGTACATCATTCGTAACAGGATGCGAACAATTTCATGAGGTTCGTTCTGACCACTAATAAGACGTATGCTCTGTAAAAATGAACTACTTAAATAGATTGCGTTGTTATCATTGATTTTGACTGCCTTTATAAATTCAAGTACATTTTATGTTTTCTGAAAATCTGTAACGGCAATCTTTCTGAAACCGAAAAATATCTTTATTGATCATATAATCCTTAGAAAGACGTTATGATTTACAGTGTATGCTCATGATAAAATAGTTTGTGCATGTTTTTATCTAACATATTTTAAATAAGCGAATTGAAAAGAGCTAGGAAGCAAAAGTTGCTGCGACCCTACTAACCTACGCGGACTGCTTATACGAACTCCGGACATAAAAATGGTTAAATTAGGCGTTAAAGACAGGCACTTTGGAAAGGCTTTGGGGCAGTTAAACGTTAGGAAAATTATGGTAGAATGTTGGCAACGAAAATAAATTTATACACCAATTATAATCTTTCGCATGGGAGGCCTTCCAGGAGACCGTAGAAAAAACCTACCTACCTATATACACACCAGCATTATCCTAATTATATCAATGAGTTCGGTGATGTTTTGCGAAAATCAATATTCTCGGCCAACATAGTGTACACCTTCAAATCACGAATGCAATGCAGAATTATCTTATCATGCGCCATATGCTGTATATGCACATACAAATACATGCACATAGTACGACCTAGAATAATTTGCAACATGCCGACGTATGCGAAAGATTGACACAGCTTCGCTAATCGGCATTAAGTAAGGTTGCAATACTGATTATCGTGTAGTCGATTCTAAGGTCAGTTCAGTCATGATATGATGCCGGCTTTCTAACGAGTATAATTATAACTGCTAACAAAACGTACAGTAGACGCCTAACACCATGAAACATTTCGACATATGCGAAAGACGGATACTCTTTCGCTACTTGGTATTGACTCAGGTTGTGAAAGTGATTATCGTGTATTCTATTCTAAAGTTTATACCTTCATGCTAGGATGCAGGCTATTTAACGAGCTCTGTTCTGATCACCAGCAAATCTTACGTACTGTAAAAACTGGCTACGTAAGTAGTATGCCTTTTCACTTACTTTGACTGCCTTTATAAATTCAAATATATTTTATGAGAAACATTTACAAAAACGCTATTTATTGTACTTTTTTGATAGAAAATAACACCTCCTTGAAATTTTATACTCAAAAAAGGCTAGCTTTCGCTTAT
>JAYGXS010002366.1:0-10556 GCA_036362985.1 Ligula intestinalis | reverse complement strand
TGCAGGACTCAGCACCGCTTTCTTCTACACACAGTTCGCTTATGAGTTGTCTAAATATGTCTGTCAGCTGCCCGTACACAGAAATTATTTGTAAAGAAGAGGAAGATGCGACTTCTGGAACGATAGTTTTATTCTATGCTTTAGGCTCCACACGAGAAGCCATCGTCAGGGTAAATGAGAACAGCAAACCTCAGCTACGCATACAGTTGGTAGGGGAGGGGGTGGTGACAATTATTGATTGGTCCCTGTCCACGCTATCTTATCGCGGCTCCCACGCGCGTCCCTGGAGTAACGGCGTGTGACCTTGACGTGGTGGCTTGCATGCTTGTAGAGGAACTGGGCCCTGGTCACGGGCACGGATGGCAAAATAACAGGGCGGTATATCCACATGCCTGTTTGTGGAGTTAGGATCTGACACCCAGGTCTCCAGCAGTTCGCGCCCCGTCTTATTACTGGCTCGTGCCATTATCCGTGTGCCCGAGAAGTCGAATTCATGGCCTTCTTCCAGAGTGTGGGTAGAGATCTAGGACTGTGGGTCGCCTTTCCGCACTGCCCGTTTGTGCTCCGTTATTCGCTAACTAAGTCATCGCCCGGTCTGCCCTATATAATGGCAAAAACAGTTGCGATATGGCTGCTCACCAGACTGCTCACCTACATCCAGTAGGTCTTTGATTTGCATGACTCGTGCACGCGTGGCAGCTGTCGGGCGATGAGAAATACCCACGCCGAGCTCTGCAGCGATACGCTCGGTTGTTTCTGACACGTTTTTAATGTACGGCAGAGGATCCCAGAGCGTTGGTAGTCCCCTTTCGTTTGTTGCCGGTGGGCGCTTTCGGTGGCATCGGTGGATGAAGTTGTTCGGGTATCCATTCCTGGCCAGTTGGTCCCGAAAATGTCGTTATACTTGAACTCATCCTTCCGGTTCACTGCAGTGTGTCTTCACCCTCTGAAATAGCGCTCGAATACAGCCACCTATGCGTTATAGGATGGTTGCTATGGAAGCCGAGCACTTGGGTTGTGTTAGTCACCTTTCTATAAACCGCGGTGCTGAGTTCCCCGTTGGGTCTGCGCGTGACGAGAGCATCCAGGAACGGTAGTTGTTTTTCACCTTTAATGGTCAAACATACGAACAGACCAAAGGGGCGCCGATGGGATCCCTAATTTCCACTCTCATCGCAGAACTGGTCTTACAGGGGCTGGAAAAAAATCGCCTTCGACCAATTTGAGCCTGCATTTTGGTGCCGATACGTGGACGAAACTTTCATTATAATCGAACGGAGCAGGCTAGCCGACTTCCAAAACCTGCTAAATGGTATCTTCCTCGACGTCTAATTCACAAGGGAGGAGGAGAGGGCCGGGCAACTACCGTTCCTAGCTATGGTCGGATTGCTGTGCGTGTGGTGGTGCTGCTGGTGGTGGTGCTGGTGCTGGCGCAGAACGAGTTTTCCAAACCCCCAACCTACTGAGACAGTGACAGCAAATAAACACACGTGTTGATGAAGCAAATTAAAAACATTGTACGGTATTACGAGTTTTGTGCTCACGTTGACACGGAATTATCCGACAGAGATGGTCCGAACTCAGACCATAAGCCCAGAGGACGTGCAGGCGCTGTGCCAAATTGGCCGTACTCCTTGGTATTATAATGACGTTTCCTTTTTTGATGTAGCTTTATACTTGGTAGTTTTGAAAGTTTGTGGATGGTGGTGGGAATTAGTTGGACGCTGGTAGCGTTGTTACTAAATAATCTAGTGCTGTTTTCGCCTACTTATGTTTCAGTCTTACGACAGCTCACCATGTCTGTCCCTCCGCAGCCCTAGTTTTCCAGGACTCCTGACTGGTTTCGAGGGATCTCTGTAAGGTTTTGAAATGGAACCAGGAAGATATCGTACGCATCGACCTGTAAACGCCTGCAAGTATGTCGCCACCGAACAGTCGTCTCCGGACTCCATCTGAAAGCCAGCTGTTAGTGTTGTTGAGCAGACAATTCGTCCTCTCACTGTTACAAGTCCTCTGTAATTCTGATCAAGATTCATGGAACAGGACCTCCAGATCATTCAAAAATTCGGTAACGCCGTGACACCTAGGGATCTTGTGTAAGGGCTCTCCGCACTATTTCGATTCGATTTGGCAGACTAGTTAAGATTTTATTTGTGCCGGATGGCTTTGATGTATCTTTTCATACCAGGCAGTGTCCATTATGTCGTATTAATGATATGGTTTGTGATCTTCTGTACGTTATAATATAGAAACAGTCGTTGGAAGGGAGCAGGGGGCCTATGATGTCCAGGTGGACGCGACTGGACCTTATACCAGGGTTTGAGATGAAGTCCATGAAAGACTTTGCTGCGTGGCCTCATTTTGACAGCTGAGACATGCTGAAATGTCTCCTCTCCCCCGCCAAACTCAGGGATCCTTGAGCATCCCGGGCCAGGCAAAGTGATCGCAAACCAATTATTCAGTTGCCCGACTCCTAAGATGAGAGAGGCTATTGCGGGTGAAGGATAATGTCTTGCGAGGTAGAGATGGTGGCACGGAGAGGTGGTGGAGATGTCACAGAGAACTCTAACATTGACAGTTGTGAGAGTGAGATCCTGGCGTTGGAAGCAGAGGAAACTCAGATAACATTCTCCAGCAGCCATCTCAGCGAGGTCGATGTCATGAGGGAACTGAAACTGGGTTATGTTTTGTATGGACAGTAAGATATCAACACCATACAGTGAGGCGTCAATACGGTAGATATCTGAGGCAAACTGCGAATTGAAGTCAACGCAGCCGATCTCCCCAAGGTTCAGTCTGTCGGAGTCGGACTGCAAAACTTGCGAATTTTTGGCTTTCCATGAGCTGCCGTAAGAGCTTTACGGCAAGATAAGCGATAAGATGTTACCGTACTGCAGCTTTCTTGAGTCTTGAACAGGTTCCCTTAGGAGAAAGAGAAGGGTGCGGTCAAGCAAACAAGACGTTTTGGAGAATCGCGTCAACAGCAACATCGACCATGATAACGAGCTGGGTGTTTCAGCACAAGTTCAGTCAGGTGTAAAATTAGTTAGAAGGGTTTTTATATTCTCAAATGGCGTAAACACAGTGTTCTCAGTCTGCCTTCAATAGTTGTCGGCAAAAGTTGCGCGCTATCGGCTGAAGGGTTAGCAGTCTGCGGGCTGCTGCTTCAGCAGCATTATCTTCAGCATTAAGCCTGTCGGGGTTCAAAGTCCACGAACGCCATCAGAGTGAAAGAGAGATTCCACCGAGTCAGCACCCAAAATTCGTGAAAGTTGTCCTGAATGTAGATAACTAGTTATAACTCTCTTAAACACAGGGTAGCTTTGCTGGGTTTTAATACTTTTGGGCAGCTTATTCCAGATTGATATGGCGTTTACTGAAAAGAATTGCTGGTCCTTAACTATACGTTTCCTAGGAAGAAATAAAATACTTCTCGATGACTGGCGCGTCGAGAGTGCGCAAGCTGCCTTATTGTACTAAGAGGATTAAAGGTTTGACCATTCAAAAGTTTAAACAGTAAAAATAGAACCTTCTGCAATCTACGAAGCCACAGGGGATCCAGCTTTATAAGTTCGCGCCTTTGTTGGTAGGCTAAGTTACGGTGTTCTGTAGTGAAAACTCTTCTAGTGAAGAAGTGCTGCACCGATTCTATTTTCTTCCGTTCACTAGTGCGCACAAGACTGATTAGAGGTGAGCAGTATTCAAGACTAGGTCTCACGTACATATTATAAAGGCTAGTTCTAACCTTGATAGTCTTAAAATTTCTAAGGATAAATCCGGTGGTTCGGCGTGCTTTCGAGACTATCAGGGCACAGTGCTCGGACAAATTGAGACTATTAGAGTAGGATATGCCCAAATCCTTGATAACTCCTGGGAAATTTAATTCGTGGCCGTCAATGCTTAATTCCGATTGATGATCGTCGTCAACAACCATAACGGAACATTTGTGCCATGAAAGGGTGAGGCGCCATGTGCAACACTACTGGGCGAAGGCCTGAAGATCCTTTTTTATCAGCTCGAGCACGATGTTGTGATCTGCCGGTTTATATCGAAAAGCTTTTTTTTAATCATCAGCGTACATGAAGGGTCTACCATATTGAAAACAATCTGAAACGTCATTGACAAACAGGCAAAATAGGAGCGGACCCATTACACTTCCCTGTATAACTCCCCTCCTCACATGCGTGGGGTTGGAGATAACATTGGAAATTTTTACTCGTTGTGTGCGAGCATGCAAATAGGAAGATATCAAGTTCAGTGGCTTGCTACCTATGTCGAAGGAGGCCAGTTTCAGAAGGAGGAGTTTATGATCGACCCGATCAAAGGCCTTAGTAAAATCCAAATAGACGCTACAAGTGGCCAAACCGCTGTTTCTAGATTGCAGTACATAATCAAAGAAAGAGAGCTGGCAGGTGTCACAAGATCAGTTCTCGATAAAGCCATGTTGAACTGTATTGAGCAAATTGTTCTCTGTCAAGTGACGCATAATCTTTTCTTTGATTAAGGTCTCCAAGATCTTCTAGGCTGCGGGAAGTGTATTTATTGGCCTTAAGTTGTCAAATAACGTCGATCGGCCATGCTTGCTAATAGGCATTACGTTTGATTCCTTCCACAACGATAGAAAGGTTTTGCTCTCAAGAACAAGATTAAATACCTTAGAATGAATAGACGGCAAGATATCATTCGCTTCAGCTTTTAGAAGGCTAACTGGGACGCCATCTGGTCCTGGACTATAGGATTCACGATAACGACAAATGGCTGCAGTCACGTCCCAGAGGGTAAAACTTATTGGTTCGAGTACTGCACCCGTCCAAGCTCGGATACCCGGAGGTGCAGCGAACGAGCTTTACTAAACGTTTTGGATAGGAACGCATTGAAGCTATCGGTGGTCAATTAGCGTCAGCTATGGGGTTTCCTAAGGCGTCTTGAAGTATGGGGTGCTACGTTTTCCTCTGCGCTTTTACTGTACGTGAAAGAGTTTCGCATCATTAAGGGGAGGATTTTAAGCGAAGTGGGCCACATCTGCTATCTGCTTTTCTTCGGAGAGCTTCTTAGCCTGCTCAAAGATCAGTGTGATCAAGGGCAGAACGGAAGTGTCGTTTTGCCGATGCAAACGACGAAAGAGTTTACGCAGCCTACGACGGAAAGACAGAGGAAGGTACACTTCATCTTTCATATGTATTACTTTCTTACGGAAGACAAAGTGGAGGATGAGTGGATCCAGTACTTTGTACAGTGCATCGGTACAAACATTTACATCCAAACATCAGAACAATTCAGACCAGTCGAGAGCGTTTAGATGTGCCAGTAGCTCTACTGTGTTTGCTGATCGGAAGTCATGATAAAGACTATACTTCTGGGAAAATGTTTTATCCGCCTCCAGTTCTAGTTCACTAAAAACTGTAAGATGGTGTGAACTCCCAAATGCATCTAAGGATGACACTGAAAGTGGTTCGCATTCCCTACAAAAAATTAGGTCGAGTATGTTTGCTCCTCGAGTGGGAAAATCGACTACCTGATCCCACATGCCGATATCTATTGCCTCAAGTAAGTTCTCAAACTTTGAAGGACCGGATGGTGGAAACCATTGCACGTCAGGAAGGTTAAAATCGCCTGCAATCAATCAATACTTAAGATTTAAGTCAGCAGCGGCATGAAATGCCTGCCAGAGACAAAGATCGTAGTCTGCATATGCATTAGGTGGGCGATAAACACAGCCAACAAGTAAGGAGTATTTGTTTTTCAGAACAACTCGTAGCCAGCAGCTCTCCTCTACCGCTGTGAATTGTGGATAGTCCAACGGGAGAAATGCAAGTGGCTGCTTTATATAGATGCAGTTTCCTCGGCCACGGCCATTGTTTCGATCGTTCCGAACGCATGAATAGCCTAGAACAGAGAGTTCAGAGTCAGCTACACAGGCCGATGCCCATGTCTCAGCTACCATAGCAATGTCTGGGCGGTTGACGAAAACCATAGTCTGGAGCAGAGGCATTTTATTAATCAGTGATCTGGCATTTAAAACGACCAATTTAAGAGGGCATGTCTTAGGTTTCGGTGGCGAGACAGCTAGGCCGTCACTGTTACCGGCTTCGACCAGAGCGATGTCCTTTTGACCTGAACTATTTTTTCCCTCTCTTATTTTGAGATTTGTCTCGCCATTGGTTCTTCGTTTCTCCAGCTCTATTATTAGCTGTCTCATCTTTCTCCGCTCTTTCAACTCGTAATCCGGCGAGAAAAAACTTGCGAATGCAGACTCCGTAAGGATTGTTTGCGAGAAATTGATTCTGGAGCTGTTGGAGCCTTCCCTATTCGAAATGCCTTAAGAATTTGGAAAGACTCGTCTGGTTTTAGCAACGGTTTGGCGTACACCCGCATAAGACTCACGTCATGGTCAATTCGTTCTTGTGCAATTGACGACTCTGACTCTGGGGCCTCCTTTACAACTATTTTCTGCTTGTGACTCAATGGGGCATATGTTGCAAGCTCACGTGTTTCGGCCGAGGGAGCACTTGTATCCGGTACACTCGGTTCTGATGTACTGGCTATTGGGTAAGCTGAGTGCAAACCCTTAAACCGTTTGGCTTTCTTAGTCTTATGCCTCGTTTGAGTTATGATTTCTTCAACCTCTTGGTCATCGCATTCTTGTGCAGAGTCAAGCAAAGATATGGTGCTAGGATGCAAATCCCGATAATTGCTAGTGTCGCTTAAGCCGAGTGACGATGGTGTATCCCGTGGGCTTGACACATGATCCGATATACAGGTTTCAGGTGTCGACAGACATGTTCAAATCCAAGTCCATATCAGCGTCAACTCGTTCTTGTGCAATTGTTGACGCTATCTCTGGAGCCACTTTTACAACTATATTCTGCTTGTGACTTACTGGTGCATCTGTTGCGAGCTCACAAGTAACGACCAAGCGGGCATCTGTATCCGGTACTTTAGGTACGATGGGTCCTGATGTGCCGGTTGTTTGGTTAGCTGACTGCGCATTCCTGGCCCGTTTGGACTTTCGAGCCTTTCTAGCCCTATGCTTTTTTTGCTTAATGATCTTATCGACCTCTGTATCATCGCTTTCTAGTGCAGCATCGAGCAACGATGTGAAGCTAGAATGCAAATCCAGATCATTGCTAGTGCTGCTTGAACCGAGTAACGATGGCTTGGACTGCGGATTTATTTTAGTTTCTTTGCGATCGAGTGAGACGCCCGCTGGTTTACTTGGTTCGGCAGATGACATGCGAATTTAAGGTTTACCGGCCGAGGCTATCTGAGTATATGTACTTTTATTGACCCTCGGTTTTTGGCCGACAAGGGCTGTTTTAACCGCTGTATAAGAAATATGCGTTTTTAGATAAGCTATCTGTTGTTTCAGTTTATTTACCTCGTGGTAAAGTTCCTGGTTCATCTCCGAAAACTCCTGGTGGAGGACGAAGTCCTCACAGTCTAACTTCGGTAAACGTAGTAGACATCTTGGCCGTTTGGCGGGAGGTTAAGAATTAATAAAATTATATAAGTGGCCGTATCGGCAGTTACTTTCTGGTCGTATCTTTACATGGTTGTCAAGGGCCCGTGTCGAAGTGGCCGGGCTGCCTGAGGTGCTAACACCGGTAATAACCAGATTTGGCGACCCGGGTTCGAGATCCGGTGGAGGCGAGACGTTTCGTGCTAACGGACTTGTAGCATCTATTGACCTTGAACGCGGTTTGTTCAAATTCGAAGATAGGTGAAAGCTTTATATTAATTGTTTAATGTAAGAGAAGAAAGGACTCAAAGTCTTTGGTTTTCTTTAATAAATTATCAGTAAGTAACAGTTATAATAATAAAATAATGATATGTTTATTATGCCAGTTTACAGGCAATTGTAAAGAGTTGGTAATGCACCTCTTGGGCGCCTTCCAACACCTCGAAGACCGGAAAAAACCTAAAACAAACTCCCATTGTTGCGGCCAGTATTGGTTTAGCTTCAGGTTTTTTGTTTTGTCAATACTGGGCGAGATAGGGAGTTTGTTTCAAGTGAAAAAAACCTGCCTTCAAAGGTATAATACAAACGGAATAAATTTACAGTTGTAAGCTTAGGTTGACTCATCCGCAGGGGAACTGTTTCATATCGTTTAAAAACATTAGTTCCAGACGGAGAGGGTTGGCACAAGAACACAGTGTTCTCAGTCTTCCTTCAATGGTTGTCGGTTAAAGCTGCGCGCTATCGGCTGAAGGGTTAGCAGTCTGCGGGCTGCTGCTTCAGCAGCATTATCTTCAGAATGAAGCCTGTCGGGGTTCAAAGTCCACGAACGCCATCAGAGTGAAAGAGAGATTCCACCGAGTCAGCACCCAAAATTCGTGAAAGTTGTCCTGAATGTAGAAAACTAGTTACAGCTCTCTTAAACATAGGGTAGTTTTGCTGGGTTTTAATACTTTTGGGCAGCTTATTCCAGATTGATATGGCATTTACTGAAAAGAATTGCCGGTACTTAACTGTACGTGCCATAGGAAGAAATGAAAATACGTCTCGATGACTGGCGCTTCGAGAGTGCTCAAGCTGCCTTATTGTACTAAGGGGCTTAAAGGTTTGACCATTCAAAAGTTTAAACAGTAAAAATAGACCCTTCTGCAATCGACGAAGCCATAGGGGATCCAGCTTTATAAGTTCGCACCTTTGTTGGTAGGTTAAGTTACGGTGTTCTGTAGTGAAAACTCTTCTAGTGAAGAAGTGCTGCACCGATTCTATTTTCTTCCGTTCACTAGTGCGCACAAGACTGATTAGAGGTGAGCAGTATTCAAGACTAGGTCTCACGTACATATTATAAAGGCTAGTTCTAACCTTGATAGTCTTAAAATTTCTAAGGATAAATCCGGTGGTTCGGCGTGCTTTCGAGACTATCAGGGCACAGTGCTCGGACAAATTGAGACTATTAGAGTAGTATATGCCCAAATCCTTGATAACTCCTGGGAAATTTAATTCGTGGCCGTCAATGCTTAATTCCGATTGATGATCATCGCCAACAACCATAACGGAACATTTGTGCCATGAAAGGGTGAGGCGCCATGTGCAACACTACTGGGCGAAGGCCTGAAGATCCTTTTTTATCAGCTCGAGCACGATGTTGCGATCTGCCAGTTTATATCGATAAGCAACTTTTAAATCATCAGAGACATGAAGGGTCTGCCATGCTGAAAACAATCTGAAACGTCGTTGACAAACAGGCAAAATAGGAGCGGACCCAGTACACTACCCTGTATAACTCCACTCCTCACATGCGTGGGGTTGGAGATAACATTGGAAATTTTTACTCGTTGTGTGTGAGCACCCAAATAGGAAGATATGAAGTTCAGTGCCTTGCTACCTATGCCAAAGGAGGCTAGTTTCAGAAGGAGGAGTTTATGATCGACCCGATCAAAGGCCTTAGTAAAATCAAAATAGACGCTATAAGTGGCAAAACCGCTGTCTCTAGATTGCAGCACATAATCAAAGAAAGAGAGCTGACAGGTGTCACAAGATCAGTTCTCGATAAAGCCATGTTGAACTGTATTGAGCAAATTGTTCTCTGTCAAGTGACGCATAATCTTTTCTTTGATTAAGGTCTCCAAGATCTTCGAGGCTGCGGGAAGTGTATTTATTGGCCTTAAGTTGTCGAATGAGGTCGATCGGCCATGCATGCCAATAGGCATTATGTGCGATTCCTTCCACAACGATGGAAAGTTTTCGCTCTCAAGAGCAAGATTAAATACCTTACAAAGAATAGACGGAAAGATATCATTCGCTTCAGCTTTTAGAAGGCTTACTGGGACGCCATCCGGTCCTGGACTATAGGATTGACGATAACGACGAATGGCTACAGTCACATCCCAGACGGTAAAACTTATGGTTTCGAGTATGGCACCCGTCCAAGCCTGGATAACCGGAGGTGCAGCGAACGAGCTTTCACTTAACGTTTTGGATAGGAACGCATTGAAGCTATCGGTGGTCAACTTAGCGTCAGCTATGGGGTTTCCTAAAGCATCTTGAAGAATGGGGTGTTGCGTTTTCATCTGCGCTTTTACTGTACGCGAAAGAGTTTCGCAACATAAAGGGAAGGATTTTCAGCGAAGTGATTCTCATCGGCTATCTGCTTTTCTTCGGAGAGCTTCTTGGCCTGCTCAAAGATCAGTATGATCAAGGGCAGAACGGAATTGTCGTTCTGCCGATGCAAACGACAAGAGAGTTTACGCAGCCTACGACGGAAAGACAGAGGAATGTACACTTCATCCTTGACATGTATTACTTTCTTACGGGGGACAAAGTGGAGGATGAGTGGATCCAACACTTTGTACAGTGCATCGGTACAAACATTTACATCCAAACATTGGAAAAATTCAGACCAGTCGAGAGCGTTAGATGTGCCAGTAGGTCAGCCGTGTTTGCTGATCGGAAGTCATGATAAAAACTATACTTTTGGGAAAATGTTTCATCTGCCTCCAGTTCTAGTTCACTAACAACTGTAAGATGGTCTGAACTCCCAAGTGCGTCTAAGGATGCACTGAAAGTGGTTCGCATTCCCTACAAAAAATTAGGTCGAGTATGT
>JAYGXS010002365.1:0-10557 GCA_036362985.1 Ligula intestinalis | reverse complement strand
ACGCATGAATTCTGGTTTTCACTTACCCGTCTACTTTGTTTTATGTTTAAAAAACCAATGGACTTCAACGATGTTCTTTCACAGACCTCAATAACTGACGACTTTTCTCGTGCAAACGTCCTCCTAATACATGCTTCTTTATAGCCTGGTTTAGTGTTATGATTAAGCTGATCATTATTTACACATAACTATAACCTTCTCTATCCATACACTTGCATACTGGGAAATTAAGTCTATTGTAAGCATATACTTCCTTTGCCTGGATCATGCAGCAACGGGATGGATACGCAAGGTCATTGCATAATTTACTGTGGGCTTCGCTTCTTCTAATTCGTACCAGTAAGCAAATTTGACAAGTAATGTGATAATAAAACAAATTGACAGATGCATCGGCACGTTCTGCCAGCTTTTGGTCGACACAGCTTATGACTTCAGGTACGATACCACGTAAACAATGCCAAACGAACTATTTGGACACCACCCGTATAGTCTCCGTTATCCTATTACGGCAGTTGCCACGACAGTGACACTACCTCCCCTCAAATGACTGGACGCAGTCAACATAAATCTGGGCTCCCCTTAGGAGCTTTTCTTGTGTGATGCAGCAATTCAGGTTTTCTCGCACAAAAGTCCTCATTGAATAAGCCTTCTTTGTTATCCTACCCGACCATATTTAGTCAGCTGATTGTAGATCTTCCACCATAATATTTACACCCCTACCAGATTAATGTAGACAGCTAGTAAGTTTACCCTCTCACTTGAGGAAATATCCTGAAATCAGCGATATAAATTAGATAGCTGAACACTTAATGTCACTTGGTCGTCCTCTTAAACTGAACGCCATTTCCGCATCGACATTAATTACACATAAATGTTTATTCCTCCCCAAAGAGAGGCTAATATTTAGAATTCATAAAACGTGGACATGTCCTCGAGGCGACAGTAATATAAGGAAGGGGAGGACAGACCTCTACCGACATAGATATCTGACAACAATTCCATAAACAGGCAGACTGATTTATACGACCTTTCCTTCTGTTAACACACACGAATCCCAATCAGTCATTGCAACGCTCTAGTTTCTGGCCAAGGACACTGCCTTCCACACGGCACTAACGCAGCCATCCGTTAAACTTGGAGTGCAACACCTTCTAAGTATTGCACTCCCATAACTGTTGATCATGCGATCCAGGGTGACTGCAAAGGTATCTTTTAGTCTCAATAAAGATAAAGTCAGTGGCCCTGCATTAGATCAGGCTTAAAGGAGAAAAAAGAGTGTAGGCAAATTCGCGAAGCAAAACTGCCCTGTCTGCCTGTCCTGCACTTTTCCTCCAAATTAAAAGTAATTGTTCACGGCTGAAATTGGCAGAGTCGGCCGTTCGAAAACAAACACTTTTTTTACATATTTAACATTTTTTGAATGATGACATTCTTAATACAATCGAGCCAAAGTGCCGTTCTTCCACAGAAAGTACACACAACGCAGGTGAAATTGTATAATCCTACTATTCACGTGTATTTCTCGATGCAACTATATTAGGCAAACGCGAAGAAAACGGACTGCCATGACACCTCATATTGTACGTTTGAATACACGTTAACGGTCCTGACCTATTTGCAGCTACCGCCATCAGCTACAACAATTTATTTTGTTCTTCTTTAGTTTACTAATGCTTTACCTACCAGCCCATAACTTCAACCAGCAACTTCTATTTGTTGTAATGGTAGCAAAGACCGAGGTGTCACCGCCCAAGTACGCCCTGAGTGAGTCTTTCAAGAAAGCATACATCAAGAAGATATTTTACAGAAGGCTTAAACAATATTGACTTCACCAACTGTAGACAGAAACCGTAGTCTTAAATCTGGTTGAGTATCTTCTGCAGTGGTTTTGCAGGAGGTCGCCCGAAATTGAACCAGTGACGATAAAATCATCCAGATATTCAGCGACTACTTCCGTGCCCGTTAGAATGGTGTCAACCATGAACTGCCGGCCGATCGCGCCAGCAGTCTTAACCCCGAATGGCATGCTGGCGTCTACTGCAATACACCGATATGTTTGTAAATGCTAAGAAGCACTTGGGAGTCTTCGTCGACCTCGATTTGGAGGTGGATGTGAATCGCATAGACCACGCTGAGTGGAAGACTTAGTACATATTCGAACTTGACCTGAACGTTTCCTAACAGCCAGATTAGTACTGGTTGATGAACGTCCTCTCCTTGAAGCTGATAATTGTTTAGTTCATCACTGTGAGTGCAGCATAAGGAACTGGTCTTTTGGGTCTGAAGACAGGTTTTTGTATTAGTTTGAAGATGGACAGTGACCTTCATTTTGAGGCAGCAGCATCAGTCAAGACCATCGTGAAAAACCGGAGCAAACTTAGCATGTAATGTTGACGATTTGCCTGCTTGCTGGATGCTATCTGCCAGTTATCCATCTACTTACGGTTATTATCTATTATATTTTTCTCAAACATTTTGAGCCTTGTCCTACGCCCGCGCGATAGTTACTGCTTGAGTCCAAATCCCTTTGCCATTTGTTTTCCTTATCTACTATTATTCTTGTTTCTTGTTTGCAATTTTATCAACAAAATGTCTTTAAAATTATTCTGTATAAGTGCTCTGCGGGCTGTCATCTACGTCAGACCTTACTGGATTCAGGCAGTCGTCAAGCCTGCGACTTCTGAAATTTCGAAATGTCCTTAGCAAAAACAATCATTCATCATGGTTGACAGACATGCACATTAGCAAATGTTTCTCCTCCGTATGTGATCGCCTTATGTCTATCGGTAACAAGACCTACACACGATGAGCTTAGTAAGAGAGCTTCTACTGATGGTAGCATCAAGCCTTGATTGCGTTTTGACTATTTTTACTGTGTTAGAAATCACATTTTCCTTGTGCTCTTGTTTAGAAGCCACGAAGCGTTAATGCTGTAAATCTAAGCGTGGGTTTGAAACTCATTGAAAAACAAGGTTTCTTTATACTCATACACATACAAATTGCGCAGTTCTTACCTTTCATGAATAAATGAGAAAGTTCACGATCCAGGTATTTTCATAGACGTGGAAAAAGACGTTTTAGGCAACAGACCAATTAACTTATTGTTCTTAATCAATAAATCAATTACGCTTGTTTCAAATCTGACCACCATTTTCGTCCTCCGAGGAAATTAGATTTATATGCGATTTAGGACTACAGGACGCTCTTGCAGCCTGTAAGGATTGAGAATATAGAGGAGAAGAAGAAGAAGACTCGATCGCTGGGACAATATGTTTATTCGCCTGACGTTTCGATATCCGTCGCGGATTCGTCATCAGAGACATGAGTAGCATGCTAGTCGTCAAATTTAACCGGCTCGAACTAAAAGTCCAAGCGATAAAAGTACTTATCCACAGGTCTTTTATTCCGGAGGAGACTACACAAATAGCAGCCCGTAGTAGAATGAGGGGTGGAGTGCCTAACATATCCACAGGAAACATACAAGCGGTGTCTAAGATACACATAAAAAGCAGTCCATTGGCGCCTGCCAAAGAGCCAAAGACTAAGAGCAAGAGCTCAACGGCTACAACACAAGTAGGTCACCTTGTCACGAAAGAGAATCCGTCGGGCTCTTCCAATAAGCAAATATCAGATCAAAGGGTAGTCACAGCCCAAGGTAAGGACACCTGCTTTCCGGTAGTGTCGAATCCCTCTCAGCGGTCCCCGGATAAATGCCCCGTTGACCGTGCACAGAGCGTTACTAGTCCGGATGCCCCAGCAGACATTCCCATTTTGCGAGGCCCATCTTAGGATTCTGAGTTGTCGGAGGATAACCGAAAACCCGCAATCAATCAACCATTTGAGGATTTTGAGTGGTCGGAGGATAACCGAAAACCCCCAATCAATAGTAGCGGCCCTGACAAGGGCAACTGCATCATAATACAGGGGCTACCCGAGTCCTTTGCCAAAACACCCAGCGAAGGAAGCGAGACTGACAAAGGCTCATTCCAAGAGCTCCTAAATGAGCTGTTGCAACGATCTGAGGAAATCTTTTATCAAAAGATATTTCGTCTTGGAATTCGCCCAAACTCAACTCAGCAGACTAGAACACGACCACTAAAGATCGTCCTAACCAGCGACACAGAAGCAAAGCTTCTACTGTCCAGGCGTTTTTGATTGAAGTGCTCTAGAAAGGATGTTCTTTTTTAGCCAGATTACTCTATTGTCGAGAGTCTGAAACGCCGCATGCTGGTTCTAGAATTGAGGGAACGCAGAATCAAAGGAGTACCGAATCTCGTGATCTTCATGGACCAGGTAGTCGAAAGACATTGTGCCCCCTCATGGACCAAACCGATTCGCATGACCGCGCAGCTACTCCAGTAGCCTGCGTTGGGGCTACAAATGGACCACGCAAGAACTCAAAATTGACATTTATATATACCAATGCGCAAAGCTTACTTTCAAAAATCGATGAACTAAGGATCAACGTATCCGACCTCCTTCCCGATGTTATTTCGATAACAGACACATGGTTGTCGGAGCAGATTGACAATCGCGAAATTGGAATCCCTGGCTTTCAACTGTTCCGGAAAGACAGAGACAACCGAAGAGGCGGAGGCGGAGGCGTAGCAACCTTCGTGAAGAACGGTTTGTATGTTTCTGAAAAAACGGCGAATCTTTCTTGCCAAGAAGCGGTATGGTTTACTGTAATAGCAACGGGTTACCAAAGCCTAGATATCTTAGCTGTCTACCGACCACCAAGGAACAATCCTGCGGCCGATGCCCTATTGCTGGATAAGCTTAAAACCCTCGCTGCGCGACCAAATACCCTCATTGTTGGCGACTTCAACGCTCCTACCATCAACTGGAGCTCCTCCTCAGCTGATTGCCCTGAATCGGCATTCAGCCACCAGCCCCTGAATAGAACTTAATCCCTACTTCGCACCCAGCACGTCACATTTCCCACAAGAATTCATGAAGGCCAGCAAATAAACTGCCTCGACCTTGTGCTCACTAAGTCGCTTGACAATATCGACATTGTGGATTGCTTACCCCCACTAGGCCAGAGTGACCATGTAGTTCTCATATGGGAATCCAGTTTATTTTCTTTGCCTGCCCAACCACAAGACCTCCGTCCTAATATATGGCGTGGTGATTTTGAGCAAATGAAACATGATCTCTGTTTCATCGCCTGGGCATCCACGCTTAGGAACAGTTCAAAGGGATAGTCCATAATCTCATCTCTAGCCACTGCCCTATCACTCGCCGAAAACTTACAAACAGGCCTCGCTGGCTGAATCCATCCCTAAAAACCGAGGTTAACAAGAAGGGAAAACTATTTAAAAAGTAACGAATTGCTAGGTCTCCTGAATCTCTTAATAGGTACAAAATGCAGAGGAACCGGGTCAAATGTCTCATTGTCAGAGCTCGACAGCAGTTCGAAGAGGATCTGTTAAACCGAGCCATGGTTAACCCCAAAGTCCTGTACAGTTATATAAGACAGAGCACGCGGAATAAGGATCCTATCCCCCTACTGCAAACTGCCGAAGGTGCCGAAATCTCAGAGGACAAGGAAAAAGCTGGCCATTTCTCTCAGTTCTTAAGGTGTGTCGAGGTGACTGAACCCGGTTTTCTATCCCACACTTATGAAGACAATTCGATCCCATCTATTGATACAGTTTTCTTCACCGAAGATGTAGTTAAGAATGAGCTTTGCATATTAGTGAATCGACCTCCCCAGGCCCCAATGCAATCCCGGCCAAGCTGTTGAAGGAGCTAGCTTCTGAAATGACCAAGCCGTTAGCCCTAATCTTCCAGGCGTCATTTGTTACGGGCTGCCTACCATCTGATTGGAAGACAGCGACGATCATCCCACTTTTCAAGAGTGGCAGCCGAGCGTCCGCAAATAATTACAGGCCGGTGTGTTGCAAAACCAAGAAAAAAAATCATTAAGAAGGCGTTGATGCAGTTCCTGGAGCAAAATCACCTCCTTTCCGATGCCCAACACGGTTTTTGCAGTGGTAGGTCCTGTGTTACCAATCTGCTATTCTCACTTGATAGCTGGACCAAAGCACGTGACGAGGGAAAAACGGTGCATGTGATCTACATTGACTTCAAAAAGGCGTTCGATACCGTCCCTCATCAACGCCTGCTGCTTAAGCTGCGCAGCGCAGGCGTTCGCGGGAACCTCCTCCTATGGATCCCACACTTTTTGACAGGACGGTCACAAAGAGTCCAAGTCGGTCGCCAGCAGTCCTCAGGATTACCTGTGGTGAGTGGCGTCCCACAGGGCTCTGTTTTAGGTCACATATTGTTCCTCGTTTTCATCAACGACTGTGCCGATGACATCAAATTATGGAAAGTTGTCCAAAGTACGGCAGACGAAAACCATCTACAAGCCATCTTGAACAGATTGGAGGACTGGTCAAAGCTTTGGCTTATGCCTTTCAATGTTAGTAAATGAAACTTTCTGCAAATCAGCAGTGGTAGAGCATCCTGCGCGAAAGTCTATTCTTTAAATGGTACTCCGTTGCAACACGTTGAGAGTCAGAAGGACTTGCGAAGAGTTTTGGATTTCAAAACTGATGTGGTCTTGAAAAGAAGTTGAGTCGCCAGATTACGAACACCAACGCAGGCTGCGGCTCGTGCCTTCGTTCACGGACCACTACCTTGCCGTCCAACAATTCGATTAGTTGTTGGTGCAAAATTAACCCATGATCCTATATTGCCCGAAATACGAATACTAATGTAGAGCTGCAAGACCCATAAGGGACGTTATCTGATGCCCTGATCGGCCGTAGAGGTAATGGTGACCTACATACTAGTTTAAATACAGCAAAGGTAACCATTTAAGCATTCAGGAGGTCAAGTTAGGCGGACGATCGTGTTTGATTAATTCATCTTCCGGCTATAACATAATATAAGATAGGAAAGAGTTACCTAAAGCTAAAGCAACCAACTAGTAATTATTAGAAGTAAGGCGAATAAATGTGTAAGGGTTTGAAATGGGGCAGATTCTACTCTTAATTTGAGGATCAAAAGGGGGAGAGGATGGCAGAGGAGAAGGACTCCAATACTTAGTTCGTGTAGTCTGGTCATGTTTGGCATTGTGAGGATGCAAGGCGTCAGTACCTCAGGGCGGCATGAGTGGCCTAGGTATATATGCTGTCGGGGTCTCTTAACTGTTCAACGGTGTATGAAGAATCGCACTTGGTGTTGATAAGTAATCCTTTGGCCACGGGAAACAAAAGGCCACTGCAAACGCATTTTGCGCATCAACGATTGAGTTGGTGAGGAATAGGGTTATTGCCTATGCCGTCGCAAGTATCCGCTGAGGCAGGAGCTTAGAGTGTTCGTTGAAGTTACTAAGAATGAGCACGACAGCAGCAATCAGTATCAATATGCATTCAATAGCCCCATCTCATCTTCGTTACTGAAACTAGGATAAGAAAAAATCTATTTTGTTACTGGAGAACGCTAAGTCGAAATTTCATTGAACGCTAGTATTTATGTGTTTGGTGGTTCAGTAGTTATCACGTCTGATAAAATTTCGGTAAAAAAGCATTCGAAGTCCGGCCGTCAAGTCGTTAACGATACCATGAACCGCACATGACACAGTGTCAAATAAATGCGCTTTCTAAACAAAGCATTATGGATAGGAGAAAAAGATGCAATAACTAAAGTGGCCATTGCATTATTCTGATATTTCGGCTTCACATTGGAGGCAATTGTCAGAGAAATATAGCATGCGGCAAGTATGAACAGAGCTACGATTAACTGGGGATAGGGAGAAGGTAAAAAGTCCATGTTTGCTGCGCTATCATTTTGGCTGACGATGGCCTCTGATGCGAAGCCCAAAGCTAAGGATAATGCAATTAGGGTTCCAATCGTCGCGTGTTTTGTGTACAACAAGCACTTCGGCCATGCATAGTAGCTTCTACTTGTATAGCAGCATGTGCTGATTATCCGTTTGTGATGTTTTTTCCCATTATCGTCTCAGTTTGATGCTGCTGCGTGAAGTGAATTATGTTTGCGTCTCAGTACTTTTGTCTCTTTTATCTAAGAACCAATAAATGTTGGGTTACCCAAAAGAACGTAAACGCATTTTCAATTAAATTAAATGTTATCTGTTTTATTATTTTATTATTTGAAAAGTCAAGTTTTTTATAAAGTATGTGTTAATTGTAATTTACTGTTTTTTTAAGTTCTGAAACCGTGGAATAATGAAGAGAAGCTACTGAACGCAAATGCAACGGATTACGAAGAAAAATGCGTTATGTTTTCAGCTAATCCACTGCGTTGCGCTGTTAGCAGTGGTATGATCAAAATGGACGTCAGGTTGAAAACATTAAGTGAAAAAGAAACAATAAAATAAAACATGTAAATATGTTTCCATTTTAATTGTAGATTATTATACACGCCAAAAATTGATATCTACAGCATAATGAAACAACAAAACCAAAAATATATTCTTTTCCTTTCACGAAGAGCATGGCCTGAAAAAGCACCATAACCAGATACGACTGACCTTTTTTTTAGTAAGATATTTGTAAACAAAGTTTGTCCAAACTATAAACTCCTGCATCAACATTCATGTAATTTAAACGTGAAAAAGTACCATATCGTGTTACATGCAGCATATAGCTTTTCTTAAATCTGCAATTCAGCATTTTTTAAGGTTTTTCTTGGTCGCATTGTCTACTAAGCGCATTTTCAGGTAAATTGTCCCACGTTGATTCACGCAAAGCAGGTTGTCCGTCTCAATATACCAGATCACTTGCGATTAATGATGTTATCCTTCAGGTTGAGATGAACATAACTCGAATCAATTTATCATAGTTTGTGAATGAATAAAATAAACAGCCTCACCAACCCCCCCAAATGTTGCCCCCCCTCAAATTTCATGAATTAGACCAGTCCTGGAATCGCTCCACTGATGGTGTTGGCATCGTCCTGGGTAACAAAAATCAGGCGAAGCTTCCTTGTGGAAGAAGAGGGCAGTAGGAGCCTGCACATAGATAAAAGATTATCATGTAAAACATGGCGCAGAAGAGAATGCATTACGCTTTTTTGTCGATCAATTGGTAGCGTGATTTGATGGCTACTTCTTTTATAACACGTCGCATCAACCACAATGTTCTTCGTATCTGATTGTTTAGTCTGATGAAAATGGCAGCTGAAAAAAGGAATGTTCGGTAAGCCGCTACAATAATGCGATTCGATTTAGCCCGTTTCAATTTTTGTTTGCAGCCCAAAACAAGGATGCTTGTCTTTAGCTTTATTTCACTAGCAAGGCACCTCTCAAGTTTTTTTAATCTGGGAGTGTCAAAAGTGATACAATACATCTCTTTTTATTTTGCTCCCGTTGATGAAATTGGGTTTTAACAGCAAAAGTTAACAGGTCGCTACTGTTGACGGAACAAACCTTCCGCTTAGTTTTACCTTTCTCAGTGCTCGTAATCATTTGCTCATTGCGGATCACTCCACTCTGTATAATTGTGAATATTCCATAACGTTTGTCTTTGGCAAAACTAGATTTCAAGTTACACTTCCTAGTCACCAAACTTACTTAATACCCTGAGCATATTACATTTTATTCATTAACTTTTCACTACAATAGTTGTGCTCAGTGAACTTCTGGATCACCTAACGTTTTCTCGAGTAATCGATGAATGTCGATATGTACGTGCCATTTTCCTTTGTTTTGCAATTGTCTGGATCGAGCCTCAATATTTTTACCTAATAATGTTCAACCCGAGCTTTCGATAACTTATACAAACGAGAAATGGCACTGTGAAAAACATACTACTGTTTTCCATTCAATAGACTGTTTAACTTAAATACCTCGACGCATGTAATAATATCAAAGTGCAAACGCAGAGAACGCGTTGTACATTGATTTTTCAGAAATAGATAGACGTTTAATCATTTACGTATAATCAGTTGTTGTTTGTACTTGAATTGCGTGAAGTTCAGCTAAATATATTGAGGAATACATTTGGCTAACATTGGCGAAATACACCGTTTTTTAGATGTGATAAACATTGAATGTTAGTTAACGCTGTGGACAAAAACATGTTGGATGTGCGCACTGCAAGATTGGATACATTAGGATAGCTAGACAATTCCGACCCATTTGGCGTTGTTTGTGCAATTGCATTTACATGTTTTACATATGAAATTTGACAATTCTGTGCACAACATTTTCGATTAGTCAAATGACTTGACATCATTTCCTACAAAGCTTCTGTTAACATAAGATGGTGTTTTTTGTTTGAAAGGTGACCCTTTTACTAATTCATGAATTGGCTGGTATCAGCCTGGTGGGCGGTCACCCGTTGGGGCCTCTGACCATCATATGAACTTTGTTTACTTCGGAAGCCTATATGATCGGTGTTCGCACATTTCTGAGTGAATATATAGCCGATCAGCAGTGGTGGGCCATAAGGACAAGTTTGCGATGAGATCTAATAATGACTGAAAAATATTTCCGAATGGTCTTCACGCATAGAGGCCATTCATTGCAGATGCAGCGGAAACCTGTGCACGCACAAACTGTACCTTCTACAGTTCTCTGAG
>JAYGXS010002363.1:0-10560 GCA_036362985.1 Ligula intestinalis | reverse complement strand
TTACCACCCCGTAGCTCCACATCTAACCATTTTCGCTTCTTTACCGCCAAATATGCTTTTATATTGATCAACCTTCCACTCGATATTAGACTGTCTACTACGCTATCGATTTTTAAAGGCAAATTATGTAAGCATTTAAATTTAGAGGAAATAAAGTCGTTACTGTCTGTTTCCATTCCAAACGCGCAAGTTGTAGATTTTGAAAAGGGTCCTCCTGGCATTTGAGGCTCTTCCCAGGACACTAAAATGGATTCTTAATATGTTAGCATTTTCCTCTGCAGAGTCAAGCATCACTTCGAAGGGTTGCGAATTCTTCTCCGTTTTTGCAACCTTCGCTGTAGTCTTCGAGATTGGCTCTGGAATCTGGTGGGTCGTAACTCGATGATGTTGCCTTGACTTCTGCTGCCTTTTCCTGCTGTCCCGGATGACCCCTTCTTAACTCAACGACATATTATTTTTTCCCATGACCATATTATCAGCACCAGCTCATATAAGCAGTGATGTTTTACAAGGAACTATCCTAGGTCCCCTTTTATTTCTCATCTACATTCATGAGTTATCCACGATATCAACCTCTGCTGGAACATTTTTATATGCAGATGACTTAAAACTCGCATATGCCTATAACAAACATTCGATAAGTAGTGTGCATAGAACAATTGAATTAGACCTTCAAAAACTAAACGAATGGAGTGTTCAGTGGCAAATGTCGTTTTCACCAACAAAATGTCATCTCATGATTTTTGGACAACTAAAACTCTCCCCCCCCCATAATTTTGATTGGTCAAGAAATAAAAGAGTTATCATCTTTAAACGATTAAGGTCTTAGCTATTCCAATTCACTTGACTTATCCCCACATGTTAAACAAATCGCACCAAAGGCCAATCGACTCTGTGGCTTCATAAGTAAAAATTTCACATCAATTACACTAAAGACTAAACTTTACAAAATGTACGTTTTACCTATTCTAGATTACTGTTCGAAGAATGGAAGTGGGCAAACGTCACCCCGATCTATAAGGGAGGTTCACGACTTGATTGCACCAATAACCGTCCTATCGGTCTAACTTGCATCGCTGCAAAACAATGGAGCGCATAATTAAGAAGCATTCAATGTATTTCCTTGAAAGCAACAAAATACTTTGTGATGGACAGCACGGCTTTTGCCCAGGACGCTCTTGCCTCACGAGTGCTCTTTACTCACAGGAGAAGTGGACAGGGGCTGATGATAAAGGCTATCAAATTGATGTTATATTCTTTGACTTCAAAAAGGCCTTCGATAGTGTACCACGCAGGCTTCTTCTGCGGAAGATTTGGGACGTGGGAATCCAAGGAAAAATGTATAATTGGATCAGAGAACAGAGGGTCGTTGTCGGAAACTCCACCTCAGAATGGACAATGGTCGAGAGTGGTGTACCACAAGGCTCAGTTTTGGGTCCGCTGCTATTCCTGATTTACGTAAACGACTGTCTCAATGAGCTTGATTGTGCAGCTGTCATGTTTGCGGATGACATAAAAATATGGGCTGAAATTAGGTGCGCCGACCACGCAAAGAAACTACAGTCGAACATCGATAAACTGGTTATCTGGTCGTCCACGTAGCTTCTTAACTTTAATGTATCCAAGTGTCGTGTTCTACACATAAGCCCGGGGCGAAAAGTGCCTCCGAAACACAGTTATTTTATCAATAGTACCGCATTAAACGAGGTTGAGACACACAAACATCTGGGTATATGGACAACCGCGAACTTGATGCAAACAGAGCACTCTAAAACGTCCGTCCAGAAAGCAACTAGTACCCTTCACTGGATCAGACGAGCGTTCAAAATCTTTCTACCTGAACTCTTCGGAAAAATATTTGGCACCTTTCTGAGACCACATCTTGAATACGGAATGCCAGTTTGGACACCGTGGTTGAAGAAAGATGTGGAGCTTCTTAAACAAGTGCAACGCAGGGCGAAAAAGATGGTCGACGGTCTCAGAGACTTACCATATCAGGAGAGATTGATAAAACTTGACCTTTTTCCTTTGTCTTACAGGAACGTTCAGTGCAGCCTGCTCTGGACATTCCGGATAATCCGGGGCCACATTTCTTCCCTAAAATTGGAGGATTTCTTCCAATTACCCACCACTTCTCACCTGCGTGGGCATCCTTACAAGGTCACAAACGAACGCACCCGATTAGACCTCCGAAAATATTTCTTCAGTCAACGCGTGGTCCGGCCTTGGAACTTGCTACCAAGCGAGACGGTTTCCGCTGACACAGTTGCGGAATTTAAAAGAACACTTGATGTGATTTTATTTGACAAAAGGCGACTTTTACAACACGATTTCCTACTGCCAGCATTGTGAACAATTTTTCTGGCTTTAGACCGTTTTCATTCTTTTCCGTGAAAATTCACTCGAAATTCTGTTATGATATCATATGTGCTCCCCGCGACTGCACATTAACTGTAAGAATAACCTGTTTGCGTTACATTAATAGGGTCCTCAAGGGCATTTCTTGCCTGTTACCCTTAAAATATACATATAGATCTAATCTCCATTTCAAGCAGACCCAGCTTTACGGAAGATGCAAGGCCCTCAGCTGTTTTTTTGTAATGCTCCTGTGGGGTCGAGGTTGTGGGATAGCTGGTATACACTGCATAACGTCGAATGCCGGTGTTAAGTACGGTCTAAGGCAGGTCTGAACGGAACTGTCAAAGTCGTCACAAAACATACATACGATTGAAGACGGTATGTCCGTGAAGAAGGTTAAGCATGTACTGAGAGCAATGAGGGGAGAATATCTAGGGGAAAAGAGGTGCTCATAAGGACAAGTTACGGCGTCTGGGTAGAGAGCGTGACTGTCAAACAAGCTATATCACCGGTTGGGAGCACAAAGCACGTTGCAACTGCAGGATTGGAAGCCGGAGTCGTTGGAAGGGTACAGTTTCAGCCAGTTGCGGGGAGGCATCATGAGAGCAGGTTTGAAACAGGAAAGCCTGCATAGAACGCCTTATAGAGCAAATTCTGGGACTGTGGGAAGGATCGGCAGTTGAAAGGAACGGGCACGGTCATTTTCACTCACTCACGAGCTTCACATCCTTATCCCAGGTTTGCGCGTAAACAAGTCCGACCTCAGTCGAACAAACCCATTCAGTTTCCTGGGATCGTTACATTTTTCGCCTTCAAACTGACTGCAGCTAATTTCACCTCAGTTAAAGGACATGACAGTTTTTCCAGACCCCAACTATTCTTACTATAAAACCGTAGCATGTAAAATGTATAGTTATTTTATCTCATGTTTTTCTAGTATTGTACATTAGACAACAGGTTTTTTTAACTTAAAAACAAAATCTTTATTTCACACACTATTGACCTAGCAAAAGGCCAAAACAAATACAATAGTCACTGCGATGAAAGGGGTTTGGGTTAGGTTTTTTCCTGGCTTCAGGGGTTTTTGACGGCGCCAAAGATGTCTTTTAAAAATCAATCTTATTATTATATTTGTAACAAGGATTAAATAAGAGTGAGAGGATCGCATTTTTCGAAAGAAGGACTGTTTTATGTGTCATGGCAATAAAAGATCCGCTTTCATTAATGGAAATCAGGTCACTGAGAAATAAGAATTTATGTTTAGATAATAGTTAACGCTATCGAGTTGTGAGACTCTCAGTTGAATTCGAATTCACAACAGCAGCGCCTGACTTATCTACAGAAGTCTGTGTGTGTGAAGGTAAAATATATCAGTACACATTCCGCCGCCACCCGAAGAGGACCCAGTACAAAATATGTCAATAAAAAGAGATAAGGAGAGCAGTTTTGTGGGTGGGGCTTGTATGAGATTGGTGATGATCTGCTCGTCGATACAAAGACATATCCCAAGATGATCCATCCATGTGTATACGAACAACATTGCAGTTGACAGTAAATAACAATCTGTCCGCATGCACACAGCCATGTGGGAGCGTGGTATGGATTTCTTCACGGTTTCCACCGATGAAGGTGATCACTCCTGGGGCTAAGAGAATGACGATCCTGGCCAGTGTATGTTCTACAGAATCAGTTTACTGCGATGGTCTTGATTTTTCGTTGCTTATGGACCTGTTTTTGAGACAACGAATATGTCCAACTTTCTGATGATCAAGCAAAACACTCCATGATTTGGAGAAGGACAATATATGTATGTCAAATGTAGTCCAATCATCTGACATTATAATTAAAGCAGGTTTTTGTTTGGGTGTCATTTTAAATAAATTTAAAAGCAATCGGGATTTCCTTCAGCCACAAATATAATTTCCTACCTGTGAAAATGTGGTTGAAATCAACATGGTGTTCATTATCTGCTATTGTTCATGCACTTCTGTACTCTGGTACAAACATGAACGAGCGGATACCAAAGGTTTGTATTCTCCATCTTCCCAACAAATAAATAACGGGGTCGCGGGCATGACAATGATTTTATAAGAGTTCACTGTTTATCATTATTATTTTTATTTTCACGATAGCACTAAGTTTGTAACGACAGGGCCCCTTGGGCCTTAAATATACAAATTATTATTATTATTATAATGTGGTGAGCCTAACGCCACATCTTCTTTTTGTTTATTGTAGGTGCCATTCCAAAGGAATTACGACCAATTATGGTCATCTCGTTAGCTGCAAAAAATCATTGATGTTAAGCAGCGGTTTAAAGCAATAACATGTCTGTTTTGACATTAAATGTGTGCACTTTCATAAAATCAATGACAAGCAGAAACTATAGTTTTAATTCGATGCTTTCCACGCGCGAGATACAATTTTAGTTCGGTTGATCCAGCGCAATGTCTAGTAGTGGTGGTCTTCTCCGGTTAGTTGGGATGAAACAAGTACGTTCACTTTTTTGTGTGGTTGCCATCAGTCTCTGTTCGTCATTTTCAAATTAAAACCTTAGTTTACTATCAGAACCGTCCCCGAAAATATTGTTTTTTTAAATTTATTTAACGCAAATACACAGCCGTATGCTCATTATGGTGTACAACCAAGCTATGCATAGGGCTGCTTTCTCGCATCCTTCACTACACTGTCGGGCTTGGACGTATTCTGGTCCCGTTTGTTACAACTGTCTTAATAGCCTGATGCGGCCGCACGTGGCCAGCCATAAACTGTCGGCCAAATTTGAGTCCATGCGCACACAGTGCTTAAAGTTGGCATGAATTGGTCTGTAACTTGCCGGCTTAATGATCTACATGGTGCTTTTATTATCAGTACAGTATGTAGGCGAAGAGCCTGTATGAAGCGTTGGTGCACGCGCCTGACGGTAAACGCAGAAGACGTAGATTTGCTGCACATTACCTCTTTCACAGGAAGATGTAAAATTCGACGAAATGTAGGTCTTGCGTCCGTATAACGTTATTTCAACACTCTCTATGTTTTTCTATATTGACTTTAATGCGTTTTATGAACCTTGTGATAGTTATGAATTTCACAGCGAGAGCTAGGTTTAATAACTGAAACGGCAATACAATTCTGGCACTAGTATGACAGATCGTCTGAGGGCCTCACATATAAATTCCTTCTTTTATGTCTTTTATCGTCTCAACTTTAGTACTTGTAAAGGAATCCATTTATAGAGATAAAGACGGAAATTAAAGACGTTAGGGATTCTTTGTTTGGCCACCCGATGGGGAAATTTCATTCAGGCGCAGTATTGCGGAATTCCAGGAAATAAGAGATCATATGTGTAGGGTAAAAAGCATACGTATGAGCCCGTGATAAGTCCGCAACAGTATTATGTCCAAGAACAATAATTATTGGTATACTTAGTTCTACCAAACCCGTATTTTCCATCACACCAATTCTCTGTAAACTTAGACGTACAATATAGTCAACAAACTAACGGAATATCTTAGTAAATCAAACCAAATTTCCAGTTTTTTGCAGGCAGTTAGATCAATTTTCTCTATCTCCATGCTTCAATCGGTCCGCATTTATAGGTGACATTTTAATGCCCTGTGCCTACCTGTATTTCTTTTTCCCTTTCCGTTTTGTTGTTTTACTTTGAATCTTTAAGTCTAAGAGGCCCTTTAATTTTCGTGTATTTTTTTCACCTGCTTCTTCCTGCTCCGTTTGCTTGCGAGCAGTTATAAGGCTTGCTCTCCGTTTAAGGGATTACAATTAATCGCGAACTAATGGTCCCTTAAATAGTGGATGAGTGGAGCTCGTCTCTATGTCACACCTACCATATTGGTTTGCTGGGCTGCCCGTCTATGAGGCAGCTGAGAAAGTTATCGGATTCACTCAGTGGCGCTCCAGTTACTGGAAAAACCCTGTAAATAACTGCTCGGGTGGGTCAAGCCAAACGCGGCAACGATGCTTCCTTCCGACAACTCCGAAATCTAGCACCAAAGTCGGCTAGGGATGACCGGTCGAAGTATTGGTTCGAAACAGTGGCTTTCGTGAAGCAGACTTCAAACTTTTTTGACATTTTCCAACTCTCAAATTATGCGTTAAGTTAGCGCTAAGTCCTCGACCCTCTGTGACTCTGTTCGCGATGGGAATGACGGCTTTATTGATGATAACTCGGCAAAGGCCGATCGTTGGCATGAGTACTTCGAGCACCTCCTCAACTTTGATTAGCGACCCATCACACCGTCTTTTTCCTCTGTATCGAAGTTTCAACCCTCTCCAGTGTGTGCAGTGTCATGAAACCTCCCTTCCAAAGATGAAGTTACCGATGCAATGCAGAGACTGTGCAATAAAAAGGCGTCACGAAAGGACGCAATTTCCTTTGAAATCTACAAGGGTAGTGTTGGTACCCGGGCTCCATGAGATGATCAAACAAGCGTGGAGAATGAAGTAGTTCTAAATGACTGAGCAAAGGATATCCCTATGCCTTTTTTAAAAACTAGGAAAAGTTTGAGAACTATCGCGGCATACGTCTCGTGAAGTTTGTTGTGAAGGTCTTCACTACTGTCCTCAGAAGATTCCAGTCTGTACAAGATTGGAGGATTAAGCCCAACCAAGCCAAATTTTAAGCTGGGTGTGGATGCGTAGGCCGTCTGCTTTGCTGCGCAATAACAAGGCATAAGGAGAGAATGGTATTCCTGCTGAACTCTACAAGTCTTGTGTTGACACTCTGGCTCCTTGCCTCCATGGCTTGATTAGACAAACGTGGAGTATCAGGGCCGTTCTTGATAAGTGGGGCTCAGACATGCTTGTACCGCTCTACAAGTAAGGAGATAAGACAAGATGCGAGAAATACCGCGGCTGCAAAAGTCCGACGTTGCTGCAAAAGTCTTCGCATTTTTTTGTCACTGGCGACTCCAGTCTATGCGTGACTCTAAGACGCGGCCCAGCCGTGTTGTATTCTGTGCTGGGCGTAGATTAGCGGACCAGATATTCACACTGAGATAGATACTTGAATCCCACCCTAGCTACTAACAACTAACAATCGTCTGCTTTTTCGGCTTCGCCTCAGCGTTTGATTCCATCCACTTTGAGACCCTGTTGCATATAATAGAACCAGAAGAAGTACCGACCAATCCATTGCCATGATTAAGGCCTACTATGATTCGACCACCAAGCGAGTTCTGGTTAGCAGCAAACTCTCCCAATCGTTTTCTATCCGTCCTGGTTCAGAAGAATATTTGAACACCGGAGCAAAACTTCCATTTTCCTGTGCGACCATTATGTTCGCTGTTGTCAGAGTTTTTGTTGGGCGCGGCTCTTCCCATGTGACTGATTCTCTTGCTCAGTCAATGTCTCAGTACGCAGTTTGGGAACGCCAAATCGTCGCGCTTGTTGATATGCTGGGGGCCTGAGAACCCTGACTCGAGCAGCTTCCAGCTCACGTGATTGTAACCTCTTGCGAGGATTACACTTCGCTGCAATGAGTCTCAACGCACCGGTGTAGTTCTCTTATGCAGAATCGTTTGTGACTGGTCGGGCGGTTACTGTTGACGCTCGGGGCTTGCATATTGTTGGTTGCTTTCGTGAAAACTTTAGTTTTTGGGCCACCACCGTCCTTCGGCAAACGAGGACATTCACAAAGGCTAGCTAGTTATTTTGTTTTTCCTCCATCGTAAACTAAATGTCCGGGAAAACAGCCTTCAGACGTCCCTTGGATGTCAGCATCTCATTTCGCTCAATTACGACTAAGGTGTTGTCCACATCCCGAGCACAGAATATCGGTCTCTGGGGTTGGAAAACTAGTGACTCCAGCCATTGTAGAACCGCCCCTGCTATAAGTCTGAAAATGAGCGAACCCATGGGCGTGCCCTTCACGTGCTCGTCGATAGCTCCGTTGAATTAAAAGTACTTCTTGGGACAGGAATTTAGGAGCTGGAAGATTTTGGCGTGCCCGAGGCAATTCTCCGTTTCATCGTTTTTCTCTCATAGGAGTTATTGGATAGTCTAGAATGCCAGGTCCTTTGGAGTAAAAGTAGAAAGGAATGTGACATCTTTTGGTAAGAGACTTACCCCTTAAAGTTTCTCAAAGAATTGTGTTGACGACCTGACTGTTGTGCTTGAATCAGTGGTCAAGAATTTGAGCTGTCAGAACAGGCACTTTGCCAGTGCGTAGGTAGGCGTTTCTTTGAGTGATACGATTGGCCGGAGGGGTGCGCCTTCTTTATGCACTTTGAGGAGACCACAGAAGCGGGCCAAGGCCGTTTCTTGTGCTCTAGCCTTTGGTCGGTCGATTGGCGATTGAGTTCTCTATTTCCAACAGCGTTGTGTTAATCTCGCGTGAAATGTTCTTGTGGGGTTGGATTTGCATGGGTCGTAGGACTGTAGGTCGTCTAACACAGTTTGGGCTTTGTGAACCCATGGGCGTGCCCTTCACCTGCTCATAGATAGCTCCGTTGAAGTTAAAGTATTTCTTAGGACAGGAATTTAAGAGCTGCAGGATTTTTTCGTGCCCAAGGCGATTGTCTTTTTCATCGTATTTCTTTTGTAGGAGTAATTGGATAGTCTAGACTGACAGGTCCTGTGGAATCGAAGTAGAAAGTGATGTGACATCAAAAGACGCAATTACGTCTTTTGTTACGAGACTTACCCCTTTAAGTTCCTACAAAAATTGTGTCGACGACTCGACTGTTGTGCCTGAATCAGCGGTCAAGAATTTAAGCCGTCGAAACAGGCACTTTGCCTGTGCGTAGATAGGAGTTCCTTTGAGAGATACGATTGGCCGGAGAGGTGCGCCTTCTTTGTGCACTTCGAGGAGACCATAGAAGCGGGCCAAAGCCGTTTCTTGTGCTCTAGCCTTTGGTTAGTCGATATGCGATATTGCACCTAAGTTCTCTATTGCCAATAGCGTTGTGTTTATCTCGCGTGAAACGTTTTTATGGGGTTGGATTTGCAGGGGACGTAAGACTGACGTTCGTCCAATACAGTTTGGGCTTTGTGAATGTATTCGGTCCTGTCTTATGCGACAATGGACCGCCCTTTGAACGTCGGCACGATAAGAAGTTCATTGTCAGCTCTGGGAACTGAGAGTGCCTTAAGTTTGACCTTGGAGGGCTCGTCGCGTGGTCGCAGTTTCGTTAATCGACCGAGGCATGGGGGTGATGCGTGGTGTAGTTAATCAGTACTGACTTTTATCTCAGTGCTTTGTAGCGTTGACAATGCCTTTTTAGTGTGCGTTTATCCTATATGAAGCCTCTTGTTATGATTACCACCTATAAGGTTTCATATTTTTACAGGAAGAAGGAATTTCAAACACAGAGACCCTGCTTGAACGTTGCAAGGTAATTCTGACAGTCTGTGGTGGGTGTTTCTTACATGTAGGATTTGAAATCGGTATCACCAACTCGACTTAATAGATTTACTTACCGCTACATTAAATTGGTTTTTGTCACAGCGTCCACATCGGCAACTGGACGCTGAGCAAGACTCAAGTAGATGCAGTGGCGATGACTGTGGTAGCAGCGGGGATGAATGGAAGCCGTCGCCAGCGTCATTACCTTCGTCAGCTGAGGCGAAATACGAAACGTTGACACCAGCAATCCCCGCGAGTGTCCCAACGGGGAATTTGAACGCGGCAACATGCTTATCCATTCATACTAAAACCTCTGTTCCAGCAAGTCCTTTGGAGGCAAACACTTCTGGTACGTCCTTGTTTTGTAACTTCTTATCCTCACAGGGCTGCAGTACTTCAAGGTAGAAGAACCTACTGGCAAGGAAACTGCAAAACATTTAGAAGATGAACCCAGTTTGCGTGCGTCTTGCTTATTTCGTGTGCATTTTCCCTGATTGCTCTGTTTTTGTCCTGTGATACCGTACCGGGTAGCTCTCTAGCAGGACCTTGACGAGAGACGTTTCCTGGAAGTCTTGCGGGAACTGATATCGAGTCAGAATGATTATGTTCTATAGGGCTAGAGGCGAAGAACTTGATCGAAAGGATAATTCTGTACACTAAGGAATCTTTATACAAGTTTGTGGAATAATGCCTGATGGATTGTGTCAAGTGATCTTTTAACAGAACGTACTTGATATTTCGTGGTACAGCCAGCAGCCGGCCTTGGTGAAATATCTGCAACAGCGGTCTTCTTCCGGGTACTACTGACCTTTAGTCATACCAACCCGTTTCAGGCCATC
>JAYGXS010002360.1:0-10563 GCA_036362985.1 Ligula intestinalis | reverse complement strand
ATCATTTATGTTCCATTTTCAAAATACCAAACATCTATACATCTCATGCGTATATCCTATACATACCCATTGGGCTATCATTTTCTGTTTATTATTTTGCCCCTTGTGTGTTCATCCACTATCTTGCTGCTTCTTCAGGGTTTTTTTAATTTTGCAAACATATCCAGTTATTCCAGAAAAGGTTCTTTCTCAAAAACGTTTGCTTCAATTAGTAGGGTAAGAAATTTGTATTCGCACAAAATTAGAAAATATAATTGTGCCAGGTGGAGTGTACTGTCCAGAGCTGAGGTTGATCGTGGAGACACAACGAGCTCCGATTATCTTTGAAGTATTTCCTTCAACAGCATACCAAAGTCGACTACGCTGGCGATAACCATAACCGCAAATAAGAACTGAAAGTAAGGATTTAGTTTATTAGTTGCATGGTAGAAGAAAAGGTTGGTAAGGTGTTATAAAGGAACACGCAGGTTAACAATTATAATCACCTGATTAAGGAATTATAAGTAAATACCAGTGTTTGGCAAATTTAATTTCCTAACTGTATTTGTTCTTCATGACGCGAATTATAATTTAAGGATTCCAAAATCATTTGGATTGAACGCATGCACTATCACTACCTAAAGGAACATGACATACTCGGTTATTAAATATAAATAGCTTTATTACATTATTACACACCTATCTGTTTCAGGAGGGTCCCGTCCTGGTAAATGCCATTGGAGCTTGTACACGTAAAAACGAATTACGCAAGGAGATTTTTTTAGTTTTACTTACTATATTTTTGTATTTTACTATGTCTTTGTCGGTTATACCTCAATAAAGTAACTTTATTCATAAGCCATAGCTGCAATAGAAAGCATTTCAATTTCTGACATTTAATAATCAATGGGGTTCACCACTGGCCAACATTCACATATTTGCTTAAAATCAATAAGCTTATGAGTATTCTTTACTTACCATAATGGCCGTTAAACTCCTATTGTTTTTTTTCCAGCCCGAAAACACCGCCGCGGTAATGAAAGCACAAAAGACAAAAATGATGGTCAGCCCTTGCAGCACTTATTCTTTAAAAAAGGAGTAGAGTTAATTTTAAAAAAAGGCATCAAACAACTAAAACAAGAAAATACCTGCAGATGGCTTGCTTCAGGCACAAATGTAATGCATTCACAGGTACACTACGAACGATTTTTTCGCAGACCTCATTATACAGCTGCCCGTCCACTGTTCTAATAATACTTTGTTGCATGTACAGCGTTGCTCTTTTTAGCATAGTCTTTATCTGAATTAAGTTGATGTGAACTCCCCTTGATTCCCTATTTTTTCTTTATTGATTGCACACTGCGCTTATTAATATCGTGACATTTTCAGTGAAATGATAACCGTTCACCATATCCTACTAAAATAAAAAGGCAGTTATCTGTCCTCAGCGTGAGCATTTTTTCTTGCCAAAATGCAGAACTAAGAGGAGCTGGAGTGCTTTTAATTATTTTTCCCCTTTGAAAAGTAGAAGATGACTCCATCGATGGGACAATGTGTTTATTCACCTGACGTTTCGAAATCCGTCACGGATTTATCTTCAGAGACTTACTCCCAGAACAGTAGCAGAAAAAGTGTATGTGTGCACAAAGTTTTGCTGTAAAACTTAAACGTACAGAAAAAACGATAAATGCCTTGAGTGTGTGGGCTCAAGTAATTCTTGGCTCATTCGATTATTACCTCTTGCGAGAATTATGGCTTCATCAAATTAGAACGTGTGGCCGGGTCTCATCAAATGAGTCGCAACTTGAGAATTGACATCATTTCGCCGCACTGCTGCCGCGTGTTCGGCAGTTCTTGTCCTGAGAAGCCTGTCAGTTTTTTCCACATACTTGTTTTGCCCGCAACTGCACCAGATCCCGTAGACGACTCCAGATATTTCTTGGCGTGGCAGTGGGTCTTTCGGTTTTATGATCTGATGCTGTATGGTTGCTTCAGGCCTGTGTGCGACTCCAACTCCAAGTGGTGCGAGAAGGCGGCCGATGGCCTCCGAGACGGTTTTGACCTACGGGATCGCTCGCCACATTTTAGGGTCCCCGCGGTTTTGTTGACCATCTCATTTTCGCAAGCACCGGTTGAAAAAGTTGCACGGGTGGCTATTTTCTCCGGAAACCCATCAAAGGCATTGTACCTCGGTAAGATTATCTTCTGGTTCACTGCATTTAGTCTCAACACGCTGATAGAGCGTCCTTACGCAACTTGCCTTTGTGGCTGATTTTGTGCTTACTGCTGTAATTCAGCACTTGCATCGTGGGGTATTCGCTTTCCTGAATACCTTAGTCTTTAGGCCACCACGATTTTTGCGACAGATGAGGACATCAGAGAAGGCCAGCTGGTTGTTTTCTCTTCCTCTTCCATCATGCATTGCATGTCCGGGAATACGCTGTTGAGACGTTCCTTGAACGTAAGCACCTGATCCCGTTTGATGACGACGAAGGTGTCATCATATACCGCACCCAGAATTTGGGTCTGCGGTGTTGGAACACCATCGGATACAGCAATGCGTTTTTATAAGTTTACCTATGCATAACAGACCCGATTTTTCTTGTCTATTATGCCAAATCAACTTTATAAAAGAAAAGCTCGTTAAGTACTTACGAGGATATCAAAATATATGTCCTCGGTAGAATCCGCCAGTTTCACACGGAGAAGTAACAATGCAAACAACCACTCAAAAGCATTTAGTCACCTGCATTCCACTCCAGGTCAATAAAGATGGCTACGATTATCGCGACCAGTGATTAAGTTTACAATTTGTATGACACCGCCAAAGGTGGCCGCATAGCCGAGATAAGCCTTTATGCAATATGTTTCAATAGGTGTGCTCAACTGTCCTCCGGTATTTATGCGCACCGTGGAACTAGCCAGCGTTCGCCGTCTCCTGTGCTTGAACAGCGCAGCTACCGTGACTGATTCTGAGTGTGACTTTTTTCTGTTTCTTCATTTTTACTTTGGTTTACAAATCAATGCGATTATTTAAGATGCCAGTACGTTTTCTTAAGGGCAAAAACCAATTTTAAATACGATTAAGGCCCCTAAACTGGTAATAAAGTGAGCTGTGTAGCCAACTTAAGATTGTGCACAAACGTAATCGTGAAATATCAAGGTATGTTCTAGTATTTACTATTATTTCGAACGGAGGAGATAGGGTTATTTGGAAGGCATTTCGGTGGTTGCAGATAACAATCGATTCGCATATATAAGCTGTAGAGTTGCCTGGGGAATGTTTACGCGTCAGGAATATCGAGTTTGGCACACATCTAAAGGGGTGATCCACTCTAAGCTCCTCCAGATGTAACGCTGGACGGGGTTGTCAATCACCACAATACGCAATCGTATAAGAAGATAGAAGGATAACGAGATAGTACGAAATAGATCTGTTGATATAAAAGGGATTGCAAATAATGAGTAGAAGGGAGGATACGATACGGGGAGTTACCAAGAGTCTGTACAAATGATCCATTTGGAGTGAGGGGTGATCACAGATTATTAGTTAGATAGCGGAGGGAGTGCAGCGACGTGGGCAACTGCGGGTGAGGGCCATGGTGGTGCTGACGGCGAGACGACGACAATACGACTGCGATACGGAAAGTGTGGAAAGTGTCAGAGAAGGAAAACCGGCATCTTAACTAACAGACGTTCACACCATCCTCATCTGGATCCATGCCATAAGTGACCTTGGCTCATTCAAGCACCCATGGTTCTGGCTGGCTCGTTACAAATGTTCACGAAAGGTCACGACCCCATAAGTAAGGCAGAGTTTGTGAGCTAGGAGATCAGTTGTTCTGTAGGTTCTGAATGCAGTCATTGTTCTCAGAACCTGGTGCTCTTGACTAACTGCCGGAGTATAATCAGTAAATGCAAATGCCAACAAGTGTGGACCGGCATTTTCAGTGAATAGCTGGCATAAGACTATCAGCCACAAGCTGTCTGTTGTAGCCTTTCCTCACTACACTTAGCTCAGCTTGAAAATCATGATCTTCCAGTTGTGTGGAGTCATGCCTGCTTAAATTTGAAAATGTCCCCGGAGGTGAAGGCAATAAGCGAAAAAAGCAAATCGGTACACGTCCTCACCCTTGGATCGGAACACAGTATGTTTATAAAGCAGGGGTTTTTGTCGTGCCCCTTTTTTCTCAGCAATGCATATGAGGTCAACTTTCACCGAATTAAGTATCAAAAAATGAGGAATGTGGGGCAGAGGATCCCTTAAAATATTTAAAAAATCATATTGTGACAATATTACTTGAGAGCTGGCAACCGCTTAATTAATTTTCTGTGCGACAGGACACATATGTACCTTCATACCCTCTTTGAGTGAGGATATACTGGAAAATGTTTATGTCCGTGTTCTAACAAAAATACCCCTCTTAGTAACACTCTGTTCTCGGGAAACTACGAAACTGTAGCATAAGTCTGTCCCGGCATAGGCACAGACTTAAATTTGAGGGGATCGATCCACTTTGTAAGTTTCTAACTGTCCTATGTAGACAGCGTAGTAGCGGGTTCAGTAAAATGTACAGTAGTCACCAAGGACCATGCAATGTTAATAATGAAATTTTACCTGGTGATTAAGCGTTTATTTAGTAACGCTATTTTGATTCATTCAGTTTATTGAATGTTGCGAAAGCTATTATCTTAGTTAAATCGTCATTTAAGTTACGTTTATTAAGAGAAAGGGCCATTAGTTTTGAGGAAATTGGTATTAGTCTCATATGGAAGGAATTTTCTTTATTATGACGAAAGAGAGAACCAAACTACACTTTATGTCGATAATAATAGAAAGAAAACTGCAAAATAAGTAAAATAGGTATAGAAAATATCCCTTCCAGAACTGGAAAAGTTTATCCAAAATTGTTCAAATTGAAGTAAATCTAAGTCAAAGGGACCATAATTTTTGCAGTACTATTGAAGATTTGTATTTTAAAAATTATGTTTAGCTATTCTGTGAAATCTTTTTGCACAAAATGCAATAACAGAAGAGTATTTGTTTGAATGCACCAATGAACGTCGAATTTCCTTCAATAAAAACAAAATGTCTAACATGTTCTCGCGAATTTAAGACAAAGAAGGTCTTATTGAATATAAGTCGTGAAGAAATATAGTTTTTGTGTACTTTACGTTTCCCTTTTGCTTTATTTAGAAACGGAACAAATGAAAGAATAATAAGTTATTCAACAATGGCAATGCATACGGCCAGTTTTTTTGAATTCGCAGTTTATAACTGAATGTGGAAATAATCTACTCTTGCGGCAGGTAATCCATAATAAAGAGAAAAGAAAGTTCGTTCATCTTCAGTCAAATTGAATCATTTATCCTCAGGAAACTTAAATAAATTATCAAAGGTATCAAATTCCATTGTGACATTACGCTGGAGAAAGTTAATATGCGCAGAACTTCGTCAGCCGAATATCTAATCAAAGCAATTTCTAAGAGGTAACTTTGTATGGAAAGTGTTTTTATTAATCTTACGAATAGTAGTTTCACAACTCCAGTGTGGACAAGATTTATCCTTGACAATGTGTTTTGCTGTTTTGACGCATTTCTGTATATCAAAAAGGTTGCCATATTCATTAAAACTAATGCTGGAAAACAATTTATTTCGGTAAATGCTCTTAATATCTATCTTATTTAAAAGGTTTTTTGTGAAAACCTTGAACAAATGCAGAATTTATAAATTTATCAAAGAAGACCGTAAAAACAGGGAAAATTATGACACACTTTTGTTGATGACATTCAGCAAATACTTATCCAGTAAGATTAAAATTGACAGAATGGTTTGACTAACGAAAAGTTCTTTCTATATATAGAAAGTGGTTTTCAATTTAACACAATATCTTAATGTATCGTTCTAATTTATAGCTCTTTTTTACGTCTCCAAAAGCACGGGATTATTGAGAAAATTTTATTTCTCCGTACAAACACTTAGTAATTCCTATAGCTCTTTTAAGTACCTAATATGGCTGATGCAGTTCAATATTTTTTTGAATCGTCCTAAATGCATTCACATTAGTATTCGAGAAATGATCAAACTTATGCAAAGTTATGAAAATTGCATGGTCTGTGACGACTACTGTACATGCCCTGTCATTTACTCCGTGCACACCGAAAATCTCGAACAAGACTTCCTTGGGGTGCTGACACGGCCTGCAGACCATGATATGGGAGGCACTGCGACGCTCACTTGCACATGAATTGTTCATCCAAAATAAGTAAACCTGCAAATCATTCACGGCAAACTACCCTCCTTCATCTACGTGGGTGAATACACAGTCGAAACTAACGCAGGTCAACGTAGGCGTAGGTGACTACGCCGGACAAAATAACATGCATCTTGATTTTTCATGAGAGGCTGGTTATTCACACCCAACCAGTGTCGTCAGGTGCGCCTACAGAATGTCCAATCACGTGTCAATTCGTCAACAAAAGTTGTTAAGAAAGCCATGTCACCTACGCCACCCACAGACACCTGCCCTATCGACACTCCCACGCACGCACTCCCATGTGCAATACACGCAAACGCTCAGACTCTTGAGACTATGTATGCTTTAAACAGTTTGGTGAAGGGATGGTGTGTTTCGATTGAGCTGTCATTGCGTAAGAGTAGATTTGGGCTGCATCTATCGATCCCTTTCCTTCCTTGCCCACCTAGGCGGGATGGGGTGGAAGGCCGACCCTGGCCCGGATCTCAGCTACGTGGGAGTGCCATAACCGCCACATTATGCAGGAGCCATTACAGCGAGAGTCTCGGTCTGCTACTCAGCCACTCAACACAACAAGACACTAGCTGGACGGACTGCACGGTCCGAGTCATCAGTTGGCAAATCTGTGAGCCACGGATTTTATCACACCGTTAGAACTTCAGGCAACTCAGATTGTTTACTAGTGAGGTGCGGAATGTGCGTAATCGTTGAAATCACTATATATTCACTCCAATGCATGGCGTTTAGCACACCGTGAGAACTTCAGGCAACTCAGATTGTTTACTGGTGAGGAAAAAAATGCGCTGAATCGTTGAAATCACTGCATATCGCCAGGCTGTTTAAGGCTGAGAGATTTTAACCTTTACGGCTGCGATATTCCAGGCCCGCTTTACTTGAGGATGACAGAATAGTCGTGAGAAGGCCAGAGTAATAGGAAGAATATATAATTTACAGAATAAATTGGAGAAGAGGCAGTAGGAAATTCACTACCAGATGATGGCACAACCGCTAGCCAGCGGACGGCGTCTGGAGCGAGGTCCGCTCGGCAGTCGTCAAATGAGGTGTTGTTTGAGTCGGTCGGTGATTGGCTGTTATAAACACCGAAAACAGCGACCACTTCCGAAAACTCACTTCGACTCGAGCTAGTCACGACAGGCGTTCAGGAGTGCATTTCGTTTGGCGACAGTCACTACAGATCGCCTGCTGTGTGGGATTTGTGCAGCGCCTGACAAACCGGCGAACTCATCTGAGCGCGCGAGAGCATTATTTGCCCCTTGATAGAAACAACAAGTCACAACCAGGAGGTTATAAGGAGCCATCGCAGTCTTACTCCCACTCCACATATCAGACAGGTACAGACCTCAGTTCGACCGCCGGTTTCGACCATGTCCATCGTTGTACCGAAACAGTGACTTGCAGTGGATACGATAGTGGAAGCGTCCTCCTTTGAACGTCGTCCTTCCAAAATACAGACAAAATACAAATTAATGACAAAGTACAGTGGGCGCGCAGGCCCTCCACATGTGGATACGATAAAGCTCGGTAGAAATATCTTAGCACAATTGCGCAAAACACTCAACGATGGTTGGTTTAAGCATGGCGCGCAGAACAATGCATGGATATCAGTGAGGATGACCGGATATATGTTAAGGCCTAGGTGATGCTGGAAGGCACGCATCACCTTAAACGTAATGGTGTCCGATAGATCAAGCGTTCTGAAGAGGTGACGAGTGGCCAGTGGCACAGTGGCTACGAAACACCAGCCGGCATTAGTGACGGTGGTGACTACAGGTTGGGATTCGATTTATATAAAACAAAGCGTATCGCGTTGCATTAAAGTGAACTCAGTTTAAATCTTACGCCTGTGATCTTCCAAGCCCGCTTTCTTAGGAGATAATAGAGAAGCCTTCGGAAGGCCAGACTAGTAGGAAGAATATATTGAGCAAAAACGCTTTGTAGGGCTCCTCTTGATATATATTCTCCACGCCCAACTGCTGTAAGTCTTTGATGTTCAAACATGGTTATATTGGCTGGTGAGCGTAAATTAATACATAGTTCAAAAGAGGTGAGCAGTGGTCACGGAACAGCAGCCGGCATTAGTGCCGGTGGCGGCTGCAGATCCGAGGAAACGTAGGTTTGGAAGTCATAGCGAGCAGGTAGGGGTAGGTCAACAGGCATAACAAGTAAAAAACGAATAAGAGTTATATTTAGGAAAGCCTTGCGCGTTGTATTAAGGCTAATTAAGTTTAACCCCTACAGCTGCGATCTTCCAAGCCCGGTTCCTTAAGAGGTGAGTGAGAAGTCGTAGAAAGGCCGGAGTAGTAGAGAGTGTATTTTGGAAAAAAGAGGATCTTTGTAAAATCGAGTTTTGCTCGTGAATTTACCTGCAAAACCTATCGCCGCAGAATTCACGTCACCGCAACCCTCGCCCCAAATTTCCTCCCATTACGTTGTTATTTCTCTCCCAAAAACCCCTAGTGCGATATTCGCAGCCCTCGCTTTTCATTTAGGCTGACGACAAACAAGTGATACCAGTTTGAAAATTTACGGGTACAACTCGATTTGCTGAAGATCATCTTCCTTTTCATGATAGAGTAGATGCCGGATTTTAAGCCCACCTCGGGCCCTGACCAAATTGGGCTTGATAAGCGGCTGGGCCTATTAGCCGTGGGCTTAATAACCGGCGACTACTGTATCATCTAGAAATGCAACTAACTTTACGCATCCAGAATATATTCTTCACAGAATGAATTTATAAAGCGTTAGGACGAAGTCTGGACTGGCGCAGTACAAGTCTAGCCACGAGGCCTGCTAAGTACGGAATGATGTCTGTTGGCTTAGGTTCGAGCCGCCACCGTTGACTGCAGCTTCTAAGGCTATTGGTTGGACTGCGATATCGCTTGTTAGTAGGTCGCGCCAGAGGCTGTGAATATTTTGCGGTTATCGTGCAGTTGCTGACGATTTTTGAACCAAATGCTTAAATCAAAACTTTTGGTCTGTTTTTCAGTTTTTCCGAAGTGACTATGCATTGCCTTGACACAGGACATATCTTTGCATGGGACAAAACACGAATTATCGGAGTTCGCCCCTCCAAAAAAGGCCGAGAATTTATTGAGGCCATGCACTCCGATGATTCATGCATCAACCAGCGTATCAAAATAGCTGGAGTGTACAAACACCTCAAAGAACGGTGAAAGAGACTGCAGCAGACAAAGATGGACCATCATGAACCGCAATTAGCGGCTACAGCGGATGGACTGGACTGACCCCGGACTGACTCAAATTACAGTTGCCAATTAGCTATTACGCCATTGCAACTGCTAATCATGTCCATCACGATGTAATGGAAATTGTGACTCCAAATTAACGCCCACAACATATGCCTATATAACTATATCAGCACTTCGAAATGCCAACTGTTTTTTGCACATTTCTCTCAAGTCTGACGATGACCTAGAGATCCACTGTCGAAAGTTTACTGAAAAAACTTACCCATTTTCCCAAAGGAGGATTTTTCTTGAAAGTACATTTCTTGGGATGCCTGCCTTTCAGTTTAAACGAGATGGAGAATGATTTACATGAACGCAGGGGATTATTCATCCGATGCACAAAACGTACCACTATGTGTTAACTGATTGCACGCAGAAAAAAACATTTTGATGTAGGTTTTCCGAATCTCATGCTTCAGAAATAGTAGAAGCCATTGACTTCAATCTGCAAAATACAGCATTAGGTTTAAAGACGGTCGGTTTTGGGTCATGAGTATATTCACTGCCAGCAATAAAGTGCATTCCATTTGGTGGTGGAAATGAGATCCACGGAAACACCCTACCTGAGGATCACATACTCACAGGCAGGAGATCGCCTCTTCCGGAACAAGATGGCAAGCATTTGGCTGCTTTGTAGAGCAGTCCTCTCCTGGTGTGGGAAATAAAGCAGTGTTTTAAAGGATGACACTCCTGTCTTGCAAATACTTCTGACTCGTGTTTTCGTGCTGGTCTTCAAACCTAGCGGAATATCTTCGCCTTGGTAAGTACAACAAACCAAATAAAAACGCAATCGTAGGTCGAAGGACAGTGTTAGTAAATATTGCAATCAGTTCACTCCCAATCTCATGAAATATAAGTCATCCACCACACGCCAACAGTGACCGAAGTTAGCCGGTAGACCCACAACCAGCCTAATTTCCACGCCATTCCCATCGTCACCGGCGTGCTTGCGCACAACCTCATACGTAACTTGATGGCTCGTTTGAGGGCTACTTTGCCGAAATGTTACAAGCACTGGTTTATTAACGACATACACTTATTTACTATAAGCCATCCCA
>JAYGXS010002359.1:0-10570 GCA_036362985.1 Ligula intestinalis | reverse complement strand
GGTAATGATAATGAGGAATTTGACGATGATTTTATTGATGATGGTGATGATGTTGATGATTATGATGATGACGGTGGTCGAGGAGGTGATGATGGCAATGACGACGACGACGATAATGGTGATGATAATGAGGAATTTGACGATGATTGTATTGATGTTGGGTAATGTGACGGCGATGATGACGTTGATGATGGTGATGGTAGTGGTGGTGATGATGGCAATGACGACGATGACGATGATGGTGATGATTATGAGGAATTTGACGATGATTGTATGGATGTTGGGTAATGTGACCTCGATGATGACGATGATGGTAATGATGATGATGATAAGGTTGATGATGATGATGAAGATGATGATGATCGTGGTGGTGATGATGGCATTGATGACGACGATGATGGTTATGATAATGAGGAATTTGACGATGATTGTATTGATGTTGGGTAATAAGACGTCGATGATGACGATGATGATGATGATGCTGATGACAGTGATGATGATGATGATGACGATGATGATATTGACGATGGTCTTGGTGGTGATGATGGTGTCGACGACGATGACGGTGGTGGTGATGAAAATGAGGAATTTGAGGATGATTTTAATGATGGTGATGAATGTGGTCTTGATGATGACGATGATCGTGATGATGATGAAGATGATGATTATGATGGGGATGATGCTGATGATGAGGATGATGCTGATGATGATGATGAAAATGAGGAATTTGAGGATGATTTTAATGATGTTGATGAATGTAACCTTGATGATGTCAATGATTGTGATGATGATGATAATTACGATGAAAATGGTTATGATGATGATGCTGATGATGATGAGAATGATTATGATGGTGAATATGACGATGATTATAATGGTGTTGGACGTTGTGGTGGTGAAAATGGCAACGCGAAAACAACGATGATGGGGATAAAATTGAGGAATTTGATGATGATTGTAATGATGTTGATGAATGCGACCTCGACTTTGACGACGATGGTTAAGATGATGATGATTAGGTTGCTGATGATGATGATGGTCGTGGTGTTTAGGATGGCAACGACGACAAAGACCATGATGGTGATGATAATGAGGAATTTGACGATGATTTTTTGATGACGGTGAATGTGAACTCGATGTAGACGAAGATGGTTATGATGACAATGATGATGATGGAAATGTGGATGATGATGATGCTGATAGTGAATATGATGATGATGATGATGATGATGGTGGTGGTCGTGGTGATGGTGATGAGGGCAACGACGACGACAACGATGATGGTGATGAAAATGAGGAATATGACGATGATTGTACTGATTTTGGTGAATGAAACCCCGATGATGACGATGATGTTAATGATGATGATGTTGATGAGAATGATGGTGATGATGATGGTCGAGGTGGTGTTGATGGCAACGACAACAGTGACAATGATGATGCTGATGATGATGAGAATGATTATGATGGTGAATATGATGATGATTATTATGGTGTTGGACGTTGTGGTGGTGAAAATGGCAACGCGAAAACAACGATGATGGTGATGAAAATGAGGAATTTGATGATGATTGTAATGATGTTGATGAATGCGACCTCGACGTTGACGACGATGGTTAAGATGATGATGATGAGGCTGCTGATGATGATGATGGTCGTGGTTTTTAGGATGGCAACGATGACAAAGACCATGATGGTGATGTAAATGAGGAATTTGACGATGATTATAATGATGATGGTGAAGGTGTCCTCGTCGATGACGATGATGGTAATGGTGATGATGATGATGGAAATGTGGATGATGATGATGCTGACAGTGAATATGATGATGATGATGGTCGAGGTGGTGTTGATGGCAACGACGACGGTGACAATGATGATGATGATGATAATGAGGAATTTGACGATGATTGTATTGATGTTGGGTAATATGACGGCGATGATGACGATGATGGTAATGATGAAGATGATAAGGTTGATGATGATGATGAAGATGATGATGATCGTGGTGGTGATGATGATGGCAACGATGACGACGATGATGGTTATGATAATGAGGAATTTGACGATGATTGTATTGATGTTGGGTAATAAGATGTCGATGATGACGATGATGATGATGACGCTGATGATGATGATGACGATGATGATGATATTGACGATGGTCTTGGTGGTGATGATGGTGTCGACGACGACAACGATGATGGTGATGAAAATGAGGAATTTGAGGATGATTTTAATGATGTTGGTGAATGTGACCTTGATGGTGACGATGATGGTTATGGTGGTGATGATGATGATGATGATGATGATGATGATGATGATGGAAATGTGGATGATGTTGATGCTGATAGTGAATATGATTATGATGATGATGGTGGTCGTGGTGGTGGTGGTGATGATGGCCACGACGACGACGAAGACGATGATGGTGATGAAAATGAGGAATTTGACGATGATTGTACTGATGTTGGTGAATGTAACCCCGATGATGACGATGATGGTGATGATAATGATGATGATGATGATGATGATGATGATGATGATGATGATGATGATGATGATGATGATGATGATGATGATGATGATGGTCGAGGTGGTGTTGATGGCAACGACGACGGTGACAATGATGAAGATGATGATTATAATGAGGAATTTGACGATGATTGTATTGATGTTGGGTAATATGACGGCGATGTTGACGTTGATGATGATGATGGTAGTGGTGGTGATGATGGCAATGACAACGACGACGATGCTGGTGATGGTAATGAGGAATTTGACGATGATTGTATGGATGTTGGGTAATGAGACCTCGATGATGACGATTATGGTGATGATGATGATGATAAGGTTAATGATGATGATGATGATGATAATGTCGATGGTCTTGGTGGTGATGATGGTGCCGACGACGACAACGGTGGTGGTGTTGAAAATGAGGAATTTGAGGATGATTTTAATGATGTTGATGAATGTGACCACGATGATGACGATAATTGTGATGATGATGATAATGATGTTGATAATGATGATGATGATTATTATTATCATGGTAATGATGATGATGATAATGATGATGATGATGATGGCTATGATGATGACTATGATAATGATGATGATGATGATGATGATGAAAATGAGAAATTTGACGGTGATTGTAATGATTTGAGTTGACCCAAGTGTGAAAAACTCTAGGCGTTTGGCGGGATTTGAACCCGCGCATCAGAGACAGCCTTTGCCGGAGGCTAATGCTCTACCGCTAAGCTAAAAACGCCCGCTTCACGCCATGAGTTGAATCACACTTGGATCGATATTACCCGCTCAACTTTTCGCTCATATGGAATCCACCAATACGGGAGAAAGTTGACTGCCCAAGCAGGATTTCTTAGCAATCATATTGAATCCACCAGAATGACTGCTAGGCTGACTTAATTATTAAGTTGGTTCAAATCCCACAAAACGCACTTGGGTCAACTCAAATTAAGAAAATCTGCCAAACCAACTTAATGATTGTAATGATGTTGATAAATGTGACCTCGACGTTGACGATGATGGTTAAGATGATGATGATGCTGTTGCTGATGATGATGATGATGACGGTCGTGGCGTTGAGGATGGCAACGACGACGACGACCATGATGGTGATGATAATGAGGAATTTGACGATGATTTTTTGATGATGGTGAATGTGACCTCGAAGAAGACGATGATGATTATGATGATGACGATGATGATGATGATGATGATGATGATGATGATGATGATGATGATGATGATGATGATGATGGTGATGTTGATGATGATGATGAAAATGAGAAATTTGACGATGATTGTAATGATGTTGATGAAAGCGACCTCGACGTTGACGACGATGGTTAAGATGATGATGATGAGGTTGCTGATGATGATGATGGTCGTGGTGTTGAGGATGGCAACCACGACAACGACCATGATGTTGATGATAATGAGGAATTTGACGATGATTTGTTGATGATGGTGAATGTGCCCTCGATGAAGACGATAATGGTTATGATGATGATGATGATAATAGTCGTGTTGTTGATAATCGCATCGAAGACAACGACGATGATGGTAATGTAAATGGGGAATTTTACGATGATTTTAATGATGATGGTGAAGGTGACCTCGATGATGACGATGATGGTAATGATGATGATGATGAAAATGAGAATGACGATGATGATAGTGAATATGATGATGATGATGATGATGGTGGTGGTCGTGGTAATGGTAATGGTGATGATGGCAACGACGACGACAACGATGATGGTGATGAAAATTAGGAATTTGACGATGATTTGAATGATGTTGGTGAATGTGACCTTGATGATGTCGATGATGGTAATGGTGATGATGATGATGATGAAAATGTGGATGATGATGATAATAGTGAATATGATGATGATGATGATGGTGGTCGTGGTGGTGGTGGTGGTGATGATGATGGCAACGACGACGACGACGACGATGGTGATGAAAATGAGGAATTTGACGATGATTGTACTGATGTTGGTGAATGCAACCCCGATGATGACGATGATGGTGATGGTGATGATGATGATGGAGATGATGATGATGATGGTCGAGGTGGTGTTGATGGCAACGATGACGGTGACAATGATGATGATGATGATAAAGAGGAATTTGACGATAATTGTATTGATGTTGGGTAATGTGACGGCGATGATGACGTTGATGATGATGATAATGGTAGTGGTGGTGATGATGGCAATGACGACGAAGACGATGATGGTGATGATTATGAGGAATTTGACGATGATTGTATTGATGTTGGGTTATGTGACCTCGATGATGACGAGTATGGTAATGATGATGCTGATAATGACGATGATGACGATGATGATGATGATGATGATGATGATGATGATGATGAAAATGATGATGATGATCGTGGTGGTGATGATGGCAACGACGACGACGATGATGCTTATGATGATGATGACGATGATGATAATGTCGATGGTCTTGGTGGTGATGATGGTGCCGACGACGACAACGGTGGTGGTGATGAAAATGAGGAATTGGAGGATGATTTTAATGATTTTGATGAATGTGACCACGATGATGACAGTGATGGTGATGATGATGATAATGATGATGATGATGACGATGATGGTGATGATGATGATAATGATGAAAATGATGATGATGATGAAGAGTATGATGATGATAATGATGACGATGATGATGATGATGATGATGAGGATGATGATGATGATGATGAAAATGAGGAAATTGACGGTGATTGTAAGGATGTTGATGAATGTGACCTCGACGTTGACGATGAAGGTTAAGATGATGATGATGATGTTGCTGATGGTGATGATGGTCGTGGTGTTGAGGATGGCAACGACGACGACGGCCATGATGGTGATGTTAATGAGGAATTGGACGATGATTTTAATGATAATGGTGAAGGTGACCTCGATGATGACGATGATGGTAATGGTAATGGTGATGATGATGCTGAAGATGATGATGAAAATGAGGAAGTTGACGATGATTGTAATGATTTTGATGAAGGTGACCTCGACGTTGACAATGATGGTGATGATGATGGTGTTGATGATGATGATGGTTATGATGATAATGATGATGATGATGATGATGATGATGATGATGATGAGGATGATGATGATGATGATGATGATGAAAATGAGGATGATGATGATAGTGAATACGATGATGAAATTGAGGGTGGTCGTGAGGGTGAGGATGAAAACGACGACCATGACGTTATGGTGCTAAAAATATGGAATTTGACGATGATTGTAATGATGTACGTCAAGTCAAGTCAAATTTATTAAAGGAAATATAGGCAAATGCCTTTAGACTCCCACTTGGTACATAGGATTTAAGAAATGCATCGGCAAAGCCGACTATTCTGAAGAAGTCGTTGACACAATTTCAAACGACTACTCGCTTGTTTCAAGTAATAAACTCACACTCAGTTTACACGAGCCAGCAGTGTTACTGAGGAAGAAGAGCCGACAGTGAAAAAACTCCTAAGGCTGCCTCATAATTCAAAATGGAATGTCATATTTGGTTTTTAGGAGAAAAACTGTCGCTTGTGGGGAAGTATGTGAGTGATAGGGGCATGATGCTTCGGTGAATGTTGACGGTAGCCATGGAGTCCATAACGAATGATATCTACATCCGAAGCACCATGCGACGAGGAGACCTCGGAGTCACGAGAACGTCCCAAAGACCGGATATAAGCGAAGATGCTAACCTCAGGTATTGAAATGGATGAAAAAAGTAAGACGATCTCTGGAGGAGAATGTTTATTCATCTGAGCTTTCGCACTCATGCTCGAGCACACCATTGATGAATGTGACCTCGAGCTTGAAGATGATGGTGAAGATGATCATGTGGCTGATGATGATGATGGTCGTGGTATTGAGGATGGCAACCAAGACGACGACCATGTTAGTGATGAAAATGAGGAATTTGACCATGATTGTTATGATGATGGTGGATGTGAATTCGATGATGACGATGATGGTAATGATGTTGATGATAATGATGATCATGATAATGATGATAAAAATGAGGATGATGATGATGATAGTGAATATTATGATGATGATCATGATAATGATGATGGTCGTGGTGGTGATGATGGCGACGAAGACGACGATGGTGGTGATGATAATGAGGAAGTTGACGATGATTTTATTGATGTTGGTGAATATGATCTGGATGATGACGATGATGGTGAATATGATGATGATGACGGTGGTGCTCCTGGTGGTGGAGATGATGGCAACGACGACGACGCCGATGATGGTGATGAAAATGAGGAATTTGACGATGATTGTTATGATGTTGACGAATGTGACCGCGACTTTGACGATGATGGTAATGATGATTATGAGGTTGGTGATGATGATGATGATGATGATGCTGGTGATGATGTTGATGGTTGTGGTGGTGATGATGATGATGGCAACGAGGACGCCAATTAATGTGATGGTAGTGAGGAATTTGACGATGATTTTAATGATGTTGATGAATTTGATCACAACGTAGACGATGATGGTAATGATGATGATGATGTTGATGATGATGTTGATGATGATGGTCGTGGTGGTGGTGGTGATGATGGCAACGACGACAACGACGAGGATGGTGATGAAAATGAGGAATTTGACGATAATTTTAATGATGTTGGTGAATGTGACCTCCATGATGACGATTATGGTGATGATGATGATAATGATGATGACGAGGATGATCATGACGATGATGGTGGTGGTGGTGGTGGTGATGACGGTAACGATGACGACGACGATGATGGTGATTAAAACGAGGAATTTGACAATGATTGTAATGATTTTGATGAATGTGACCTCGACGTTGACGATGATGGTGATGATGATGATGATGGTGTTGATGGTGATAATGGCCGTGGTTGTGATGATGGCAACGACGACGACGACCACGATGATGGTGATGATAGTGAGGAATTTGACGAGGATTGTATTGACGTTGGTGAATGTGACATCGATGATGAACAAGATGGTGAAGCTGATGATTATGATGATGATGATGATGTTAATGGTGATGATGGGCGTGTTGGTGATGATGGCAACGACGACGGCGACGACAATTATGATGATGATAATGACTTATTTTTCGATGATTTAATTGATGTTGGTGAATGTGACTTTGCTGATAACGATGATGGTAATGATTATTTTAATGATGATGATGATGGTGAATGTGATGATGATGGTGGTGGTCGTGGTGGTGGTGGTGATAATTGCAACGACGACGACATCGACGATGGTTAAGAAAATGAAGAATTTAACGATGATTGTATTGATGTTGATGGATGTGACCTCGAAGCTGACGATGATGCTTATGATGATGATGATGATGACGGTCGTTGTGGTGATGATGGCGACGAAGACGACGACGATGATGGTGATGAAAATGAGCAGTTTGACGATGAGTGTTATGATGATGGTGAATGTAACCTCGATTATGACGATGATGGTAATGATGATTATGATGATGATGAAGATGTAAATGAGGATGATAATGATAGTGAATATGATGATGATCATGGTCGTGGTGTCGATGATGGCAACGACGACGACGACGACGATGGTGGTGATGAAAATGAGGAATTTGACAATGATTGATATGATGTTGATGAATGTGACCTCGGCGTTGACGATGATGGTGATTATGATGAAGATGATGGTCGTGGTGGTAATTTTATGAACGAAGACGACGCCGATGATGGTAATAAAAATGAGGAATTTGACGAGGATTGTAATGATGATGGTTAATGTGACCTCGATGAGGACGATGATGGTAATGATGATTATGATGATGATGATGATGATGATAATGATGAAAATGAGGAACTTGACGATGATTGTATGGATGTTGATGGATGTGACCTCGAGGTTGACGATGATGGTGATGATGATGATAAAGATGATGATGATGATGAAAATGATGGCAACGAAGACGATGACGATGGTGGTGATGAAAATGAGAAATTTGACGATGATTGTTATGATGTTGGTGAATGTGACCTCGATGAAGACGATGATGATGATAATGATGAGGATGATGATGATGACGATGATTATGATGGTGGTCGTGGCGGTGATGATGGCTACGATGACAACTACGACGATAGTGATGAAAATGAGGAATTTGACCTCCACGTTGACGATAATGCTGATGATGATGATGATGTTGATGATGATGATGGTGGTGGTGGTGTTGATAATGGCAACGATGACGTCAACGATGATGGTGATGAAAATGGGGAATTGGACGATGATTGTTATGAGGTTGGTGAATGTGATTTTCGATGATGACGGTGATGGTGATGATGATGATAATGATGATGATGAGGATGATGAGGATGGTGATGATGGTTGTCGTGGTGCTGATGATGGCAACGACGACGACGACGATGATTGTGATGAAAATGAAGCTTTTCACGATGATTGAAATGATGTTGATGAATGTGACCTCGACGTTGACGATTATGGTGATGATGATGATGCTGATGGTGATGATCATCGTCTTGTCAATAATGCCAACGATGACGACGACGATGATGATGAAAATAATGAGGAATTTGACGATTACTGTATTTATGTTGGTGAAAGTGACCACCACGTTGACCACAATGGTGATGATGATGATGTTGAGGACGATACTGAAGATGATTATGATGATGTTTGTGGGGATGATGACGATGATAATATTCATGATGATGATGATGATAATGTCCGTTGTGGTAGTGATGGCGACGACGACGACGATGCTGGTAATGAAAATAAAAAAATTGACGATGATTCTAATGCTGTTCATGAATGAGTTTTCGACATTGACGACTATGATGATGATGATGATGATGTTAGTGAATATGACCTCGATGATTACCATGATGGAAATGATGATGATGATGATGAAGATGATGAGGATAATGATGATGATGATGATTATGATGTTGATGATGGTCATGATCGTGATGATAGCAACGACGAAAACGACGATATGGTGATAAAAATATGGAATTTGACGATAATTGTAATGATGTGGGTGAATGTGACCCCGACGATGCCGATGATGAAAATGATGAATATGATGATGATGATGATGATGATGATGATGCTGATGATGGCTATGTTGGTGATGATTGCAACGACAAAAACTACGATTATGGTGATAAAAATGGGGAATTTGATGATAATTGTAATGATTTTGGTGAATATGACCTCGATGATGACGATGATAGTAATGGTGAAGATGATGAGGATGATGATGATGATGGTCAAGTAGTTGATGATGGCAACGACGACGATGACGATGATGGCGATGAAAATGAGGAATTTGACGACGATTTTCATGATGTTGTTGAATATGACCTCGATGATGACGATGATGGTGATAATTATGATAATTATGATGACTAGGATGATGATGATGACGATGATGATGGTGGTCATGGTGGTGATATTGACGACGATGACGACAACAATTATTGTGATGAAAATGAGCATTTCGACGATGATTATATTGATGTTGGTGAATTTGACCTCGAAGATGACGATGTTGGTGATGATGATGATAATGTTGATGATGATGATGATGGTCGTGGTGTCGATAATGGCAACGACGACGACGATGATGATGTTGATGATTATGAGGAAGTTGACAATGATTGTATAGATATTGGTGAAAGTGACCTCGATTATGACGATGATGGTAACGATAATGCTGATAATGGTGATGATGATGAAGTTGATGATGATGATGACGATGTTGATGGTGGTGATGATGGCAACGAGGACGACGTTGATGATGGTGATGAAAATGAAGAATTTGACGATTACTGTAATGATGTTTGTGAATGTGACTTCGATGATGACGATGATGGTGATGAGGATGATAATGATGATGATTACGATGATGATAATGACGGTGGTTATAGTGGTAATGATGGCAATGAGGACGAGGAAGATTACGGTGATGAAAATGGGGAATTTGA
>JAYGXS010002358.1:0-10571 GCA_036362985.1 Ligula intestinalis | reverse complement strand
ACTTAGCCTTAGACTCTGATCAAAACGGTCGCGAGTTTGAGGCTCGACTGGAGCCCCGGTATGACTGGCTGATGGCGGTTAATGAGCCAGAAATGGTCATTCCAGTCTTCCTTGCCCTTGCCGGCAATACTACCTGCTAACCTCTAGGTCAGAAGTAGCTATCACGTCAACGTACATCGTATCCCTATACCGGTGCTTGATTAAATACAAAGGAAAAGGTTGCATGCGTACGCTATACCGCCGGATCGAAACCCACCGCAGCACTCCGGTCGCCAAACTAGACGAGGCAAAGCTGCTCCGGGAGCTTTTCAGAGCTAACGGCTATCCACGGGAGTTCACTGAACGGAGTCGTATGCCAGCAAAACCACGGACCGTGGAGCGTTGCCCACCAAGGCATTCCGTACATAAAAGGGGTCTCTGAAACCGTGGCTATATCCCTTGCACCTCTCGGAATGGGGGTTGCTCACAGGCCCACCGCCACAATCCAGCAACAAGTAATGCGGCCAAAAGATCCTATACTGAAATAAGAAAAATCGGGCGTTGTCTACCGACTTCAATGCAGTTGCCGGAGGTGCACCTTTGTTGGAGAAACCGGCCGGCAGCTTCAAACGTGAATGCACGAGCAGCAGTTGGCGGTAAGAAGGCTGGACTCAAAGTCGGAGGAAGTCATCCATGCTGCAGAGATGGGGCACGTCTTCAATTTTGATGCCGTCGAAATCGTGGACCGAGGTTACGATCACACGTTAAGGCAGATTAAAGAAGCTTGGATGTCGACCGACTGTTCGGTTAACCGCCACATACATTTGCCGATCCTCCATGTTGTGTTAAGAACATTCTTATCAAAGGATGGTCACGGGACGGAACAATCGGGACCCTCAACCAGGCGACAGGCTACGCCAAGGCGGGGGGAAGCAACACAAAAATTGACGCCCCGGCTGCAGACAGCCTCAACGCAGAGCACAGAGCGGGTGACGGTTACCAGGCGGCCGGTAGGGTGAGCCGTTACGACCTAGAGACGCAACTTATGCAAAGCGGCTCGAACTGGATTGGCAGACTACGCCCGCGGACAAAAGGAGCGGCATATAACGAGAGCCAGAAGTCAGAGTATTCACTCTCTGGAGATAGATAGACGAGATAAGTATCGGAAACTTCAGATCACAAATAATCCTCTCCCCGTGAATGCCCTTTCTCCTTCTGACCCTTAACTGTATTCAAAATTCACATATAACTAACTGAAACGGGACGTTTAAATACAATGAAAAATTCCTCTCTTTTTGGCCGTAAAGCCTTTTGTTTTTGTATACTTACCCAGATACAGCCGGTAGTTACGGTTTTAGCGAATAATAACGTCGATGCACTTTCCCGTAGTCAGGTCAGAATAGTTGGTGCCAAGTATATGCGTCTGTATTTGGCGGGCCAAGCTGCACGATTTGTTTATGCTTCCATGATCAATGATCTTGCCGCGAATTATGTAGGGCGATCAGTGTCTTTCTAGAACCCAAAAGGTAAAACCGGTGGTTTCATATGCAGATCGACGTAAAGCGCACGTACTCCTAGAAGACATGATGAAACTAATTTAAACCAAAGGCTTATAGCATCCTAGTGGAAGCTAGCCAAGTGGTGTAAACACAACCGTAGTTTTATGGGCTTATTTGTGCACCCACCTGTCGAAAACTGTAAACACAATTGCGGACTGTGTGTACTACTCTTATTTAACTACCGCAACCGAATAGGGTGATTCTCAACCCTGCGAATACCCGTCCATGATAAAGGCATTAGAGGTGTAGTTGGCAGTCTATGCAGATGTGTAACCAAGGCGATATGAGTTCAGCTTTATTGCTTGTTTCTGTTCGGTGTTAGAAACAAACACAGCTTGTATGGTCAGCCAGTCATATCATTGGTTATTGGAAACTGTTCCGACGAGAAATCAACATGTTAAACGGTGAAAGTTCAGTTTAGGGTCTCAACAGCACGCGAAAACCCCCTGTATTACGAGAGAGGTGGTAATAAGGGTTTAATAGATGGGCATATCAGGAGAATAAAAAGTAATTCGAAAGTTGTGTATGAATATAGAAAATGAAAGAAATACTTACTTAAATAACCTTGTAAATGAATATTTCCGCGTGATACTGAAAATATCCCAATAGTGCCCAAGTTGACACAATCGTCGACTCCATGGCACTTCCTGGTGCCAACAAGGTGTTTATAATCAGCCGTTACACGTTATTGTACCTACTCAGTGTATGCCTCATGCGAAGGTCTCCGCGGTCTACCCTTCTTGGCTATCTGCGTACCGTGATTACCCGCTGGCAATCTTATCAGCCAGACCTGCCGGTCTAAACAGTCACCCTTGGTTCGACCCAAAGCAGTCTGTCGACGATCTGGACGGATGCCTCCGTTTTTCCAGTTCCGTGGCGGACTCTGCAATCAGCAAGGAAGAATCAGGACGTGGCTTCCACACGGTGATGATCCTGGGAACCCTTGCAATACCGCCCCTCCAGTGGGAACCCCCTTTTTTATCCCAAATCCCACGCATTACCCCCACAAGGGCGACAGTTTTTCTCCTAAAAATCCCTGAGGAGTTTTTTTCACTGTCTGCTCCTCTTTTCATCCTATGACTCAGGACAACTGGCCTCGCCAACAGTCCAAGCATCAAATTTTTTGCGACCACTGCACATATGTACAAATAGGGCACTCAAAGAAATTTTTCCTACATACCCTCAATATACTGATACTGATTCTGATGAAGTACTGCACTAGATGTGTGCCAATGTGTCCACTTAGCTAATTCAAGTTTTGGTTTAAGGAGTTTTCACAAATAAGAAAATTAAATGTTACTGCATGTGCCAATATTTCACTGCCTTGTGGAAAATGCCTATCTTAATTAAAAGCTTTAACTGGTTGGTATCGTTTATGCTGTCTCCGTCCGTCCCGCCAGATAGCATTGTGTCCAATTTCGGGAAGGGTACTTAGTCCCGTTTACTAACACAAACAGTAATTTTAGCTTATTGTTTTTTAAGCAATTAATTTTTGCATTCGATACAGCTCATTTTATGGCGTGCATCATCTGCCAGAGAGAAAGAAGAAGGGGGAGTAGTTCATTGACCATGGATTATTTTGTTCAAGTTTTATAGACGTAGACCGACATTTGATGCATATACTTGGGCCAAGGTCCATCTGTCGGAAGGAGTGATAGCCGGCTACAGAAGGTTCCCCAGGTCAAAAGTCAGTAAGACCAATTAGGTAGGACAGTATACTATAATCAAAGGATCTGCAGAAAAGGGCGGCCCTCAGTAGACCAAGCAGTAGTGCTGTTCATATTCTGTGCTCTCCACAGGGTTGGAGGAGACTCCTGACCTGTCCTACAACCAATCAGGAAACGGGTCACGTTGATTCAAGGAAGGCGTTCACAGCAGATCCAACAAGAGCGTCCGGGGTAGATGCGAGCACACAGAGCTGCAAGGCTTCGCGGTGATGAAACAATCGCATGCGGGCCTGCAGCCTAGCAGGGCAGAAAAGACATCAGCACAGGACTGATCACAGGACCGCCACACACCTAGCACTGCGAAATAATCGCGTACTATATGCATGCTGCTCATGGACACCGAGCAGTATGTTTTTTATGTTGTTATCTAATATATTGACCATATATTTATATTACTTGGTTATCCAACAATGTGTAATAGAATTCAGCCCAAATATGTATACATCAAATTTTGGTCTAGGCCTATAGACACTGAATAACCTAATCCGTACCCAGCACAGAAATTGATTTCTAAGGAAGACCAAAACACTGCACATTCAAAACCAGATATTAAAAAGGAAGCAAACAGATAAATCTAGGGACTCTACTAATCGGCTGGATCCCTCACGGTTTGTCAAACAGTGGCAGAAAACCGGTAGAAAACCTCTATGAACTTTTAGAAGGCCAAGGTCCAGTATCTGAGGAAACTTTTCACAATGAATGGCTATCCTGGCACATTCGTCGAAAAATGCAGGCGAGGAGCCAAGCGAAATAAATCACCGGGAAAGCCAGAACCGACACGCTGGCGAGCAATACCCTACATTGCTGAAATTTCTGAAGAATTCGCTCGACTTTTCAGTGAATTTGGGATTGGCGTTGCTCGCAGGCCGGAAGCAACAACTTATGCGGCCTAAAGACCCAGTACCCGTTAACCAAAAGTCCAGTGTCATTTACTTCATCGACTGCCTTTGTAGTCAAGCCAATTATGTTGGTGAAACCGGGAAACGGGTTCTCACGAGGATGCACCAGCATTAACTCGCCATGGGACGGAATGACAAGCTTTCTTTGGTAGCCGCCCACGCACCCAAGCCAGGTCACAGCTTCGACTTCGAACGCGTGCGTGCGAATACTGGGTCGGTCAGACGACCGAACTTCACGCCTGCTGCAGGAAGCCTGGCATTCACGCGCGGACTCAATTAACAGGCATGTCGAGCTTCCTGATGCCTACCTCGCGTTGCGCGAGCAGATCGGGAGCAGAGTTCAATCCCGGCAGAGCTGAGCTAAATGCACTGTGAGCTGTACGTTTTTTCATTTTTTGACAATGAGCTCGCGAGAGAGTTCGATACCTTGAACAAATACACTCCTGGTCCCAGAGAACTTCTTACCCTCTTCTATACAGTTACCTGGGCCTCGCGTATTCTCGACCATTCAGAACTTTTAGCTAGTATGCGTACTGTTAGCACAATTTAAAACTAAAACTGATCGTAACTCAAACGTGACTTTAATCCTAAACCTGGTCCTACCCAAACGGTACTTCCAACACTAATTATAATGGAATTTAGCGTAATGACACTCGCATTGCGGTTGTTTTATCTGTCTGTCCTGTCGAGGGGCCAAATAAACTCTAGCTATAATTTCCTCTGGGTAATATGTAGGCCAACGATTTTACAGGGTACCTTATGTCAACATCGTGCGAATGAAACTTGATTTCCACATTGTTCACCATCTGTAGTGGATTTAGTCCTTCTTCCTTTTAACGCACGCACGCACGCTACACACGAGGTCACGTGATGGCAGCCGGTCGTCCATCTTCAGTGACCATTGCCTGCATCAACGCCTGATCCCCATGGCGGCCAACACGCACACACAACAACACTTAACCGTTGCCCTCGCGCGACTGGGGCGCACGTGCGAACTCCTGTCTGGTCTGGCCAATAACCTCACCTGGTCTGACCAATCACATTTAAGGCTGACTAAGACAAAGACCGCTCTCGGTGGCCGCCGGGCTGACTGCCGCCAGGATAGGACTTCGAACACTGTCCAGCTCGCACACAGACCTACGCTCTTCCGACAGTAGACCTCGTCTTATCTATTATCAACTCCCTCTGCACAGAATAAACTCTTTTTAACACTCTGGCCTCCCATCTCTTCTTATTTTCCGAAGTAACCGGAACTGAAGATCGTAGTGACAAGGGTTTTCTCAATTAATAATAATACCTCAATGTATCATTAGTTTTACTATTTTTAAAACTCGACACAAGCGACTCCTGCAGCCGGTGCCGCGAAGATGTGGAACAACATATGCCAAACCCGGTGCAACAGAGGCAGCATATTATAACCTAGAGAAATTTTCAAGGGTTATCGACAGTAGTTGGTAGAACGCTGGATTTTAAATGCGAAATAAGTTTCTGAATGCAAATTTTTCTGGCGTTTTATTTTGACGGGAAAATAAATCAAGAAAGTAAACGAGACGGATAGCCGAAAACTTTTAAATCTCTAGAGTGTGAAAAAAAACTTCTTTATATGGTGGGTTACGTTTCAACGAGATGGGGCTGTTTGGAGTAAGAGATTTGTCAAGTTCAAATTCTGATCAGCTTTTCTGCCGATAAGATTCGACTTTTAAAGTAGGTTTGAACAAATATAAGATACTGATTTATTGAGCCTGAGCTTTAAAAATGAGCGAGGACATTTTTATACGACAGACTTACTTTTTTCGTATTTGACAAGTGAACACTTTTATGGGAGTTCGGACTGGTTTTTCACTAGTTGAACTAGTTGCAACACGTAACTAGTATCCAACACTGATCTGTGGGTCCAAAATCTCTCTAGTGACCACACTACTTAACCGTTAAGTACGGCGGACTAAAAAACTGAGCGTATCCGGTGTTGTTTATGCTTCATCCGAAAACCCTCACTACGGACGCTCAACGACCCGATGCCCGTCACCTTCGTCCACGACACAAGCCTCCGGACATAGACCACAAAGGCGACCACAATGGACACCACAGTCCTCACTTTCACCGCCACCTCCAAGGCGCCACTTGATATCAGAACCGCCACCACCATCACCAATGGAACTTCAAGTCTAACCTACCCCCATGACAATCGTACATTCACTTCACGCATTGGCCTGACTAGCCGTTTGCAAATCAATTGCACGAAGACTGGTGAGCCAGTACCTAGGGCTCCGACCTACAGTCGCCACAATCTTCTTCACTGTCTACACTGCAGGCGTACATTCTAACACCATGTGGGCCCATTCGGCCACATACGCCTCCACCAAATCCTGCGGGAGAATGCCACCGGCTACCGTACACATTTATATCACTCCTTGCCTGCATCGACACCATACGGGGTCACGCCAGCATCCTACAATGCTTGCTCTCAAAAAGATCTTCCACTCTAAGGTTTAGTTAGATCCTCGGTTCCTTTCGCATATGACCCCTGGGCTGTATGCGCAGTCGGGGCCCAGACTTTTACGGTTACCTTGAAACCTTAGAATCTAGCACAAACGACTTACGCTTTACCATACTACACCATCCGCCCAGTGTGTGTTTTGTGTTAAGTGACTAATCCGTGGACCGACAGTCAGGCGGCGATGACCGTGTAGTATTCTACTGAATTGGTCTGACCCTCAGGCTAATTGACATGACTGCCTTGTTGCATGCGCAGGCAAATCAATAGTTTCTTTTTCACGGTCGTCACTTAGCACAGTATGATGCACTTTAACGTGAGATAGGTTGGAACGGCGCCGCTGCATGAACGGCTGCGCCCGGCGGACTAGACATAAGCCTTAGCTTTGACCTGAAGGCAGCACTGAAATTACATTAGATTACATATCTGATGAAAGGTTGAAGAGTGGGGAACTTAACACACATTTCAGATTGGTGTTTTAGTTCATTGAGTTGACTTGAGGTGCAAAATGATGATTTTGCGAATTTAATTCCGTTCTGATCAGTATACTGGGAGAAAATGGAGGCGAAAATGGGTGAAATCCAGCGTTTTTTTGATATCCGAGAAATTTCTTATGCTATTAGACGTTGTGGAAAAGAACTTCTTGTTAGTGCATGTTGCACTATAAAAGAACTCTCATGAAGAGCAGGAACCTTGTAGTTATATCTGTTCGCAAAACCTTGATTTTGTTTTGCGTCCTTGAAATTGAGTTAAGTGTTATTATGAGATAACGCACTATTTTCGGAAAAAGAAGAGCGAAATAAGTTTAAGAATTCTATTTTACTAATTTTTTAAGTTTTGTGCCATAAAATTGAGTAATAAATGTTTAAGGCTATTTCTTGCTATAACCTTATTAAAAATATCTATTGTATATTTGAAGGGTTGTAGGCAAGGAATTCAAATGAGGACTTTATCAGCATATATTAATTTAATCGATTGTACGGTCAATAAAAGTTGAAGACAGTTAAGATAACATACATTTGAGTTAGTTGTCTCGGGACATTGCGATACAATTTTCTCAAAAATCACCTTTGATTTTATTGCCCCTCTGTTCTGCATTTGTTATTATACAAGGGAGCCTAGAGGTAACCAAATATAATCAAAACTGTTCCGATTTATATAGAAAGGTAAGTTTTCCGTTTACAACGGAAGATTTGTCCAAAATCTTTAGGAGAATCAACAAACTGGCCAAAATTTCCCATTCTGATCTAGACTCAATGTTCAAAATAAATAAAATACGCAGACATCCGATACCAAAATATATAACTAAAGCTGTTTTTCAAGACATAACTTGTAATATAATTTTTTTAAATTAGTCTTAGGCATATTTATTCATGAATTTTGTTCTGGACTTTCATTTTTCTCGGCAATGAGTTGACATGTTTGGGTGTTTCAGAAACCAAGACACACACAGAGAGCTGCATACGAAAAAAATTTTTAAAAGCTTGTAATTTAGGTAAATGCTTTATAGATATATCTTATTTACAAGGTTTTGGTGAGCACGTAAAATAAAATCATTATTAATTGTCAATTGACTGAAGCCAGTGAAAATCGTAAAGTCTTTATTAGAATTTCAAGGAAGATCTGAACGTCTTCGTAAAAGAAGTATCAAAAAAAGTACAAAAAATATGGCGGAAGGTAATTATTCTTAGTGTACAAAAAATGGTGAGTTTACACTTGTACCCGCAACTTGATTGAAAATTATTAGTTACTGACCGGCATGTCCGCACGTGAGCTTAAGAAATATATTACTCCTGTGAGCTCCCAATGGGGCATATCAAGCCCGTCGTTGTACCCTTTTAAGGGTCTTTTTGTCTTTGACTGTCCAAGGTTTCCAGGCTTGGATGGCAAATTCCAGTTGTGATCGCACAAACGTACCGAAGACTTTGCCAAAGACATCTTCATCAAACTTAGCAAAGGCGCGCTTGATTAGATACAAGCTCGACATTGCGGATTTGGCCAACCTCAGGCAGTAAAGTGATGGCTTAAATGAGGGCGTGAATCACATCCCCAGATCCTTCTGGGTCTGTACTTCTGGCAGCGGTGTGTGATTTAGGTTGTACACTCCCCGATACGAAGAGTTAGTACTACCTAAGCGCATAATGTTGCACTTGGCGACATTAAATGGCAGGAGCCACTCGTTGGACCATTGCTCTAGTCGGTGCAAATCTGCCTGCAGAATTGCTTCGTCGTCTTCCAGAGTTTTATATCGTCGGCGAACATTGCGGATTCGCAGTCTAATCCACTGATGCGGTCGTCGATATATTTATAAGGAAAAGAATAGGGCCCAGAACGGAACCCTGGGGGACCCCACTATCAACCGCCAGCTCTGCCGATCGCTGATCACCAAGATATACGGTTTGAGTTCGACCAGTCAGAAAGTTTTCGATCCATCGGAAAAGGTTGCCTCTACCCCTATACGTCTAAGCTTGTATAGGAGACGTTGATGAGGCACAATGTCAAATGCCTTTTTGAAATCTACGAAGACTGCGTGCACCGTGTTTCCTGGATCGAGTGCTCTGGTCCATTGTTCTAGACAGTAGAGGAGATTTTTCAAGTAGCACCTTCCTCTACGGAATCCGTGCTGTTTTTCAGAAAGACGTCGGTGACACTCTAAGAATTGCATCAACTCTATTTTGATTATTCGCTCCATGATCTTGCAACATCTTGAAGTAAGGCTTATTGGTCTGTAGTTGTTTGCGGACGCCCAACTCCCATTTTTGTGTATGGGTGAAATCCACGCTGTCTTCCAGTCGGATGGCAGTTGGGCTGTGTTTAGGGAAGCCTGGACGAGTAACTGCAGGTGTTCTGCCAAATCCACGGCTAGCTCTTTCAGCAGCTTTGCAGGTATGCTGTCTAGACCTGGCGACTTCGTGTCTTGGAGCTTAAGAAGTTCTTGCAGGACAGTAACTTCTGTAAGCACAACTGAGTCAATTGTTGGAATCTCCTCTGTACTAAAATTGGTAACGGTTAGCTTGACTTCCCTCGTAAAAACCGACCGAAAGAACCCGGATAGATGCTCAACCTTTGCTTTGTTCTCGCAAATTTCGATGCTGTCATCCGTTTTTAACAACAGGATGGGGTCTCTATTTCGGGTGAATCGCCTAATGTAGTTGTAGAAGACCTTCTGATTTCCTACTGCACGGTTTATTAGGTCACTATCGAAGCTTTGGCGGGTTTTAAGTACAAGGCCCTTGACCTTATTTCTCTGCGCTTTGTACTTGCTGTGCGACTCGGTGGTCTTCTCTCTCCGATACGTTTGAAACAGCTTTCCTTTACGATTTATCTCCCTCTTCAGCGTGTTTATTAGCCACTGGGGCCTATTTGTGGGGCATAAACTGGTGATTAGTCCGTGTAATACAGTCTTAAACACCGACCAATCCCCGTGGACACACCCGGTGAATGCCTCCTTCCATTCTACCCTGCGCACTTCGGTTCTCATTTGATTGAAGTTTCCGTGCCATATATTGTGTCTAATGGTCGTGCTACGAGCAGGTACAGAGAAGAGTGAATACTCCCACTTTAGTTCTACATGGTCGCTTTTGCCTAGATGGGGTAAACAATTTACGACGTCTACACTGTCAGGCGCTTTTGACAGTACAAGATCAGGGCAGTTGGCCTGTTGCCCTTCACGCTGCCTGGTCGAAGCTAAGACGTGTTGTGATAGAAAGGCTTTTTGTACCGTGCGTAGGAGTCGGCGATCAAACCTTATGCATTCAAAAACTTGACAAAACAATTATTTTCAACGTAATTTTACTTGTGCTGCTTTATTCACTCGGTGGTTTTGCATGAACGGGCTTCCTCTACATGTAAAAATTAAGTTTACGTAGTACGCCCGATTTCCACTTTTTCGGAATTTTCCACTTTGTTAAAA
>JAYGXS010002357.1:0-10571 GCA_036362985.1 Ligula intestinalis | reverse complement strand
ACTTAGCCTTAGACTCTGATCAAAACGGTCGCGAGTTTGAGGCTCGACTGGAGCCCCGGTATGACTGGCTGATGGCGGTTAATGAGCCAGAAATGGTCATTCCAGTCTTCCTTGCCCTTGCCGGCAATACTACCTGCTAACCTCTAGGTCAGAAGTAGCTATCACGTCAACGTACATCGTATCCCTATACCGGTGCTTGATTAAATACAAAGGAAAAGGTTGCATGCGTACGCTATACCGCCGGATCGAAACCCACCGCAGCACTCCGGTCGCCAAACTAGACGAGGCAAAGCTGCTCCGGGAGCTTTTCAGAGCTAACGGCTATCCACGGGAGTTCACTGAACGGAGTCGTATGCCAGCAAAACCACGGACCGTGGAGCGTTGCCCACCAAGGCATTCCGTACATAAAAGGGGTCTCTGAAACCGTGGCTATATCCCTTGCACCTCTCGGAATGGGGGTTGCTCACAGGCCCACCGCCACAATCCAGCAACAAGTAATGCGGCCAAAAGATCCTATACTGAAATAAGAAAAATCGGGCGTTGTCTACCGACTTCAATGCAGTTGCCGGAGGTGCACCTTTGTTGGAGAAACCGGCCGGCAGCTTCAAACGTGAATGCACGAGCAGCAGTTGGCGGTAAGAAGGCTGGACTCAAAGTCGGAGGAAGTCATCCATGCTGCAGAGATGGGGCACGTCTTCAATTTTGATGCCGTCGAAATCGTGGACCGAGGTTACGATCACACGTTAAGGCAGATTAAAGAAGCTTGGATGTCGACCGACTGTTCGGTTAACCGCCACATACATTTGCCGATCCTCCATGTTGTGTTAAGAACATTCTTATCAAAGGATGGTCACGGGACGGAACAATCGGGACCCTCAACCAGGCGACAGGCTACGCCAAGGCGGGGGGAAGCAACACAAAAATTGACGCCCCGGCTGCAGACAGCCTCAACGCAGAGCACAGAGCGGGTGACGGTTACCAGGCGGCCGGTAGGGTGAGCCGTTACGACCTAGAGACGCAACTTATGCAAAGCGGCTCGAACTGGATTGGCAGACTACGCCCGCGGACAAAAGGAGCGGCATATAACGAGAGCCAGAAGTCAGAGTATTCACTCTCTGGAGATAGATAGACGAGATAAGTATCGGAAACTTCAGATCACAAATAATCCTCTCCCCGTGAATGCCCTTTCTCCTTCTGACCCTTAACTGTATTCAAAATTCACATATAACTAACTGAAACGGGACGTTTAAATACAATGAAAAATTCCTCTCTTTTTGGCCGTAAAGCCTTTTGTTTTTGTATACTTACCCAGATACAGCCGGTAGTTACGGTTTTAGCGAATAATAACGTCGATGCACTTTCCCGTAGTCAGGTCAGAATAGTTGGTGCCAAGTATATGCGTCTGTATTTGGCGGGCCAAGCTGCACGATTTGTTTATGCTTCCATGATCAATGATCTTGCCGCGAATTATGTAGGGCGATCAGTGTCTTTCTAGAACCCAAAAGGTAAAACCGGTGGTTTCATATGCAGATCGACGTAAAGCGCACGTACTCCTAGAAGACATGATGAAACTAATTTAAACCAAAGGCTTATAGCATCCTAGTGGAAGCTAGCCAAGTGGTGTAAACACAACCGTAGTTTTATGGGCTTATTTGTGCACCCACCTGTCGAAAACTGTAAACACAATTGCGGACTGTGTGTACTACTCTTATTTAACTACCGCAACCGAATAGGGTGATTCTCAACCCTGCGAATACCCGTCCATGATAAAGGCATTAGAGGTGTAGTTGGCAGTCTATGCAGATGTGTAACCAAGGCGATATGAGTTCAGCTTTATTGCTTGTTTCTGTTCGGTGTTAGAAACAAACACAGCTTGTATGGTCAGCCAGTCATATCATTGGTTATTGGAAACTGTTCCGACGAGAAATCAACATGTTAAACGGTGAAAGTTCAGTTTAGGGTCTCAACAGCACGCGAAAACCCCCTGTATTACGAGAGAGGTGGTAATAAGGGTTTAATAGATGGGCATATCAGGAGAATAAAAAGTAATTCGAAAGTTGTGTATGAATATAGAAAATGAAAGAAATACTTACTTAAATAACCTTGTAAATGAATATTTCCGCGTGATACTGAAAATATCCCAATAGTGCCCAAGTTGACACAATCGTCGACTCCATGGCACTTCCTGGTGCCAACAAGGTGTTTATAATCAGCCGTTACACGTTATTGTACCTACTCAGTGTATGCCTCATGCGAAGGTCTCCGCGGTCTACCCTTCTTGGCTATCTGCGTACCGTGATTACCCGCTGGCAATCTTATCAGCCAGACCTGCCGGTCTAAACAGTCACCCTTGGTTCGACCCAAAGCAGTCTGTCGACGATCTGGACGGATGCCTCCGTTTTTCCAGTTCCGTGGCGGACTCTGCAATCAGCAAGGAAGAATCAGGACGTGGCTTCCACACGGTGATGATCCTGGGAACCCTTGCAATACCGCCCCTCCAGTGGGAACCCCCTTTTTTATCCCAAATCCCACGCATTACCCCCACAAGGGCGACAGTTTTTCTCCTAAAAATCCCTGAGGAGTTTTTTTCACTGTCTGCTCCTCTTTTCATCCTATGACTCAGGACAACTGGCCTCGCCAACAGTCCAAGCATCAAATTTTTTGCGACCACTGCACATATGTACAAATAGGGCACTCAAAGAAATTTTTCCTACATACCCTCAATATACTGATACTGATTCTGATGAAGTACTGCACTAGATGTGTGCCAATGTGTCCACTTAGCTAATTCAAGTTTTGGTTTAAGGAGTTTTCACAAATAAGAAAATTAAATGTTACTGCATGTGCCAATATTTCACTGCCTTGTGGAAAATGCCTATCTTAATTAAAAGCTTTAACTGGTTGGTATCGTTTATGCTGTCTCCGTCCGTCCCGCCAGATAGCATTGTGTCCAATTTCGGGAAGGGTACTTAGTCCCGTTTACTAACACAAACAGTAATTTTAGCTTATTGTTTTTTAAGCAATTAATTTTTGCATTCGATACAGCTCATTTTATGGCGTGCATCATCTGCCAGAGAGAAAGAAGAAGGGGGAGTAGTTCATTGACCATGGATTATTTTGTTCAAGTTTTATAGACGTAGACCGACATTTGATGCATATACTTGGGCCAAGGTCCATCTGTCGGAAGGAGTGATAGCCGGCTACAGAAGGTTCCCCAGGTCAAAAGTCAGTAAGACCAATTAGGTAGGACAGTATACTATAATCAAAGGATCTGCAGAAAAGGGCGGCCCTCAGTAGACCAAGCAGTAGTGCTGTTCATATTCTGTGCTCTCCACAGGGTTGGAGGAGACTCCTGACCTGTCCTACAACCAATCAGGAAACGGGTCACGTTGATTCAAGGAAGGCGTTCACAGCAGATCCAACAAGAGCGTCCGGGGTAGATGCGAGCACACAGAGCTGCAAGGCTTCGCGGTGATGAAACAATCGCATGCGGGCCTGCAGCCTAGCAGGGCAGAAAAGACATCAGCACAGGACTGATCACAGGACCGCCACACACCTAGCACTGCGAAATAATCGCGTACTATATGCATGCTGCTCATGGACACCGAGCAGTATGTTTTTTATGTTGTTATCTAATATATTGACCATATATTTATATTACTTGGTTATCCAACAATGTGTAATAGAATTCAGCCCAAATATGTATACATCAAATTTTGGTCTAGGCCTATAGACACTGAATAACCTAATCCGTACCCAGCACAGAAATTGATTTCTAAGGAAGACCAAAACACTGCACATTCAAAACCAGATATTAAAAAGGAAGCAAACAGATAAATCTAGGGACTCTACTAATCGGCTGGATCCCTCACGGTTTGTCAAACAGTGGCAGAAAACCGGTAGAAAACCTCTATGAACTTTTAGAAGGCCAAGGTCCAGTATCTGAGGAAACTTTTCACAATGAATGGCTATCCTGGCACATTCGTCGAAAAATGCAGGCGAGGAGCCAAGCGAAATAAATCACCGGGAAAGCCAGAACCGACACGCTGGCGAGCAATACCCTACATTGCTGAAATTTCTGAAGAATTCGCTCGACTTTTCAGTGAATTTGGGATTGGCGTTGCTCGCAGGCCGGAAGCAACAACTTATGCGGCCTAAAGACCCAGTACCCGTTAACCAAAAGTCCAGTGTCATTTACTTCATCGACTGCCTTTGTAGTCAAGCCAATTATGTTGGTGAAACCGGGAAACGGGTTCTCACGAGGATGCACCAGCATTAACTCGCCATGGGACGGAATGACAAGCTTTCTTTGGTAGCCGCCCACGCACCCAAGCCAGGTCACAGCTTCGACTTCGAACGCGTGCGTGCGAATACTGGGTCGGTCAGACGACCGAACTTCACGCCTGCTGCAGGAAGCCTGGCATTCACGCGCGGACTCAATTAACAGGCATGTCGAGCTTCCTGATGCCTACCTCGCGTTGCGCGAGCAGATCGGGAGCAGAGTTCAATCCCGGCAGAGCTGAGCTAAATGCACTGTGAGCTGTACGTTTTTTCATTTTTTGACAATGAGCTCGCGAGAGAGTTCGATACCTTGAACAAATACACTCCTGGTCCCAGAGAACTTCTTACCCTCTTCTATACAGTTACCTGGGCCTCGCGTATTCTCGACCATTCAGAACTTTTAGCTAGTATGCGTACTGTTAGCACAATTTAAAACTAAAACTGATCGTAACTCAAACGTGACTTTAATCCTAAACCTGGTCCTACCCAAACGGTACTTCCAACACTAATTATAATGGAATTTAGCGTAATGACACTCGCATTGCGGTTGTTTTATCTGTCTGTCCTGTCGAGGGGCCAAATAAACTCTAGCTATAATTTCCTCTGGGTAATATGTAGGCCAACGATTTTACAGGGTACCTTATGTCAACATCGTGCGAATGAAACTTGATTTCCACATTGTTCACCATCTGTAGTGGATTTAGTCCTTCTTCCTTTTAACGCACGCACGCACGCTACACACGAGGTCACGTGATGGCAGCCGGTCGTCCATCTTCAGTGACCATTGCCTGCATCAACGCCTGATCCCCATGGCGGCCAACACGCACACACAACAACACTTAACCGTTGCCCTCGCGCGACTGGGGCGCACGTGCGAACTCCTGTCTGGTCTGGCCAATAACCTCACCTGGTCTGACCAATCACATTTAAGGCTGACTAAGACAAAGACCGCTCTCGGTGGCCGCCGGGCTGACTGCCGCCAGGATAGGACTTCGAACACTGTCCAGCTCGCACACAGACCTACGCTCTTCCGACAGTAGACCTCGTCTTATCTATTATCAACTCCCTCTGCACAGAATAAACTCTTTTTAACACTCTGGCCTCCCATCTCTTCTTATTTTCCGAAGTAACCGGAACTGAAGATCGTAGTGACAAGGGTTTTCTCAATTAATAATAATACCTCAATGTATCATTAGTTTTACTATTTTTAAAACTCGACACAAGCGACTCCTGCAGCCGGTGCCGCGAAGATGTGGAACAACATATGCCAAACCCGGTGCAACAGAGGCAGCATATTATAACCTAGAGAAATTTTCAAGGGTTATCGACAGTAGTTGGTAGAACGCTGGATTTTAAATGCGAAATAAGTTTCTGAATGCAAATTTTTCTGGCGTTTTATTTTGACGGGAAAATAAATCAAGAAAGTAAACGAGACGGATAGCCGAAAACTTTTAAATCTCTAGAGTGTGAAAAAAAACTTCTTTATATGGTGGGTTACGTTTCAACGAGATGGGGCTGTTTGGAGTAAGAGATTTGTCAAGTTCAAATTCTGATCAGCTTTTCTGCCGATAAGATTCGACTTTTAAAGTAGGTTTGAACAAATATAAGATACTGATTTATTGAGCCTGAGCTTTAAAAATGAGCGAGGACATTTTTATACGACAGACTTACTTTTTTCGTATTTGACAAGTGAACACTTTTATGGGAGTTCGGACTGGTTTTTCACTAGTTGAACTAGTTGCAACACGTAACTAGTATCCAACACTGATCTGTGGGTCCAAAATCTCTCTAGTGACCACACTACTTAACCGTTAAGTACGGCGGACTAAAAAACTGAGCGTATCCGGTGTTGTTTATGCTTCATCCGAAAACCCTCACTACGGACGCTCAACGACCCGATGCCCGTCACCTTCGTCCACGACACAAGCCTCCGGACATAGACCACAAAGGCGACCACAATGGACACCACAGTCCTCACTTTCACCGCCACCTCCAAGGCGCCACTTGATATCAGAACCGCCACCACCATCACCAATGGAACTTCAAGTCTAACCTACCCCCATGACAATCGTACATTCACTTCACGCATTGGCCTGACTAGCCGTTTGCAAATCAATTGCACGAAGACTGGTGAGCCAGTACCTAGGGCTCCGACCTACAGTCGCCACAATCTTCTTCACTGTCTACACTGCAGGCGTACATTCTAACACCATGTGGGCCCATTCGGCCACATACGCCTCCACCAAATCCTGCGGGAGAATGCCACCGGCTACCGTACACATTTATATCACTCCTTGCCTGCATCGACACCATACGGGGTCACGCCAGCATCCTACAATGCTTGCTCTCAAAAAGATCTTCCACTCTAAGGTTTAGTTAGATCCTCGGTTCCTTTCGCATATGACCCCTGGGCTGTATGCGCAGTCGGGGCCCAGACTTTTACGGTTACCTTGAAACCTTAGAATCTAGCACAAACGACTTACGCTTTACCATACTACACCATCCGCCCAGTGTGTGTTTTGTGTTAAGTGACTAATCCGTGGACCGACAGTCAGGCGGCGATGACCGTGTAGTATTCTACTGAATTGGTCTGACCCTCAGGCTAATTGACATGACTGCCTTGTTGCATGCGCAGGCAAATCAATAGTTTCTTTTTCACGGTCGTCACTTAGCACAGTATGATGCACTTTAACGTGAGATAGGTTGGAACGGCGCCGCTGCATGAACGGCTGCGCCCGGCGGACTAGACATAAGCCTTAGCTTTGACCTGAAGGCAGCACTGAAATTACATTAGATTACATATCTGATGAAAGGTTGAAGAGTGGGGAACTTAACACACATTTCAGATTGGTGTTTTAGTTCATTGAGTTGACTTGAGGTGCAAAATGATGATTTTGCGAATTTAATTCCGTTCTGATCAGTATACTGGGAGAAAATGGAGGCGAAAATGGGTGAAATCCAGCGTTTTTTTGATATCCGAGAAATTTCTTATGCTATTAGACGTTGTGGAAAAGAACTTCTTGTTAGTGCATGTTGCACTATAAAAGAACTCTCATGAAGAGCAGGAACCTTGTAGTTATATCTGTTCGCAAAACCTTGATTTTGTTTTGCGTCCTTGAAATTGAGTTAAGTGTTATTATGAGATAACGCACTATTTTCGGAAAAAGAAGAGCGAAATAAGTTTAAGAATTCTATTTTACTAATTTTTTAAGTTTTGTGCCATAAAATTGAGTAATAAATGTTTAAGGCTATTTCTTGCTATAACCTTATTAAAAATATCTATTGTATATTTGAAGGGTTGTAGGCAAGGAATTCAAATGAGGACTTTATCAGCATATATTAATTTAATCGATTGTACGGTCAATAAAAGTTGAAGACAGTTAAGATAACATACATTTGAGTTAGTTGTCTCGGGACATTGCGATACAATTTTCTCAAAAATCACCTTTGATTTTATTGCCCCTCTGTTCTGCATTTGTTATTATACAAGGGAGCCTAGAGGTAACCAAATATAATCAAAACTGTTCCGATTTATATAGAAAGGTAAGTTTTCCGTTTACAACGGAAGATTTGTCCAAAATCTTTAGGAGAATCAACAAACTGGCCAAAATTTCCCATTCTGATCTAGACTCAATGTTCAAAATAAATAAAATACGCAGACATCCGATACCAAAATATATAACTAAAGCTGTTTTTCAAGACATAACTTGTAATATAATTTTTTTAAATTAGTCTTAGGCATATTTATTCATGAATTTTGTTCTGGACTTTCATTTTTCTCGGCAATGAGTTGACATGTTTGGGTGTTTCAGAAACCAAGACACACACAGAGAGCTGCATACGAAAAAAATTTTTAAAAGCTTGTAATTTAGGTAAATGCTTTATAGATATATCTTATTTACAAGGTTTTGGTGAGCACGTAAAATAAAATCATTATTAATTGTCAATTGACTGAAGCCAGTGAAAATCGTAAAGTCTTTATTAGAATTTCAAGGAAGATCTGAACGTCTTCGTAAAAGAAGTATCAAAAAAAGTACAAAAAATATGGCGGAAGGTAATTATTCTTAGTGTACAAAAAATGGTGAGTTTACACTTGTACCCGCAACTTGATTGAAAATTATTAGTTACTGACCGGCATGTCCGCACGTGAGCTTAAGAAATATATTACTCCTGTGAGCTCCCAATGGGGCATATCAAGCCCGTCGTTGTACCCTTTTAAGGGTCTTTTTGTCTTTGACTGTCCAAGGTTTCCAGGCTTGGATGGCAAATTCCAGTTGTGATCGCACAAACGTACCGAAGACTTTGCCAAAGACATCTTCATCAAACTTAGCAAAGGCGCGCTTGATTAGATACAAGCTCGACATTGCGGATTTGGCCAACCTCAGGCAGTAAAGTGATGGCTTAAATGAGGGCGTGAATCACATCCCCAGATCCTTCTGGGTCTGTACTTCTGGCAGCGGTGTGTGATTTAGGTTGTACACTCCCCGATACGAAGAGTTAGTACTACCTAAGCGCATAATGTTGCACTTGGCGACATTAAATGGCAGGAGCCACTCGTTGGACCATTGCTCTAGTCGGTGCAAATCTGCCTGCAGAATTGCTTCGTCGTCTTCCAGAGTTTTATATCGTCGGCGAACATTGCGGATTCGCAGTCTAATCCACTGATGCGGTCGTCGATATATTTATAAGGAAAAGAATAGGGCCCAGAACGGAACCCTGGGGGACCCCACTATCAACCGCCAGCTCTGCCGATCGCTGATCACCAAGATATACGGTTTGAGTTCGACCAGTCAGAAAGTTTTCGATCCATCGGAAAAGGTTGCCTCTACCCCTATACGTCTAAGCTTGTATAGGAGACGTTGATGAGGCACAATGTCAAATGCCTTTTTGAAATCTACGAAGACTGCGTGCACCGTGTTTCCTGGATCGAGTGCTCTGGTCCATTGTTCTAGACAGTAGAGGAGATTTTTCAAGTAGCACCTTCCTCTACGGAATCCGTGCTGTTTTTCAGAAAGACGTCGGTGACACTCTAAGAATTGCATCAACTCTATTTTGATTATTCGCTCCATGATCTTGCAACATCTTGAAGTAAGGCTTATTGGTCTGTAGTTGTTTGCGGACGCCCAACTCCCATTTTTGTGTATGGGTGAAATCCACGCTGTCTTCCAGTCGGATGGCAGTTGGGCTGTGTTTAGGGAAGCCTGGACGAGTAACTGCAGGTGTTCTGCCAAATCCACGGCTAGCTCTTTCAGCAGCTTTGCAGGTATGCTGTCTAGACCTGGCGACTTCGTGTCTTGGAGCTTAAGAAGTTCTTGCAGGACAGTAACTTCTGTAAGCACAACTGAGTCAATTGTTGGAATCTCCTCTGTACTAAAATTGGTAACGGTTAGCTTGACTTCCCTCGTAAAAACCGACCGAAAGAACCCGGATAGATGCTCAACCTTTGCTTTGTTCTCGCAAATTTCGATGCTGTCATCCGTTTTTAACAACAGGATGGGGTCTCTATTTCGGGTGAATCGCCTAATCTAGTTGTAGAAGACCTTCTGATTTCCTACTGCACGGTTTATTAGGTCACTATCGAAGCTTTGGCGGGTTTTAAGTACAAGGCCCTTGACCTTATTTCTCTGCCCTTTGTACTTGCTGTGCGACTCGGTGGTCTTCTCTCTCCGATACGTTTGAAACAGCTTTCCTTTACGATTTATCTCCCTCTTCAGCGTGTTTATTAGCCACTGGGGCCTATTTGTGGGGCATAAACTGGTGATTAGTCCGTGTAATACAGTCTTAAACACCGACCAATCCCCGTGGACACACCCGGTGAATGCCTCCTTCCATTCTACCCTGCGCACTTCGGTTCTCATTTGATTGAAGTTTCCGTGCCATATATTGTGTCTAATGGTCGTGCTACGAGCAGGTACAGAGAAGAGTGAATACTCCCACTTTAGTTCTACATGGTCGCTTTTGCCTAGATGGGGTAAACAATTTACGACGTCTACACTGTCAGGCGCTTTTGACAGTACAAGATCAGGGCAGTTGGCCTGTTGCCCTTCACGCTGCCTGGTCGAAGCTAAGACGTGTTGTGATAGAAAGGCTTTTTGTACCGTGCGTAGGAGTCGGCGATCAAACCTTATGCATTCAAAAACTTGACAAAACAATTATTTTCAACGTAATTTTACTTGTGCTGCTTTATTCACTCGGTGGTTTTGCATGAACGGGCTTCCTCTACATGTAAAAATTAAGTTTACGTAGTACGCCCGATTTCCACTTTTTCGGAATTTTCCACTTTGTTAAAA
>JAYGXS010002356.1:0-10574 GCA_036362985.1 Ligula intestinalis | reverse complement strand
GATACATGGATACATGGAATGTTTATTCCAATTTGAATTGCATTCACCAGCCGCTGGGCATACAGCATGAGGAAAGCTTTCATTAAATTATGCTCTCTCTTTGTGAACTAGAGCGAAAGTCTCCTAATCCAACCGCAGCCGATCAGTTTAATAACGTGAAAGGAAATTAAATTATCATCAAAAAAATTGCAGAAAATCAGAGGAGCATTTGGTGAGCATACGTACGCTTTTGAAAACTTCAGGTCGGACAAGTTCATTTGTAGAGAATCGAGGTACAAGTCAAAACAGGCATCAATAATATTTGTCTTATGATACCAGTACCTCGTGGCGATAGGAGGGAGGTTTGGGTCGATAAGGGAACGGTGGTCACGCGACGGAGAGTGGTTGGTGGAGCTGTCCAGGGGATTGAAGGGAGAAAAAGCAAGAACGCAAGAGAGTGGAGGTCTTTATGCTTCTGACTTCACCTTTTTTCAATTATAGCGGGACATATTCTTTTCAAAAAAAATCAGTTTTGGTCAGCAATAAGTAATTTGAAAATGTTTTTTGCTAAGGTTATTCCTATTACCGACGTATAGTCAACTTATGTTATGCTTACTTAAATTTATTTTAGTAGGCGTGATTATGTCGACTCGGATGATCTTGGGTACTCATAAATAGGGGTTCTGTCGTTTCGGTTGGGGAGTGAGGGGTTTTGGGGCTGTGATTTGGAATGCAGGATTGGGGCTAGGTAATTGGCTTAGGGGGTGAGGTTCAGGAATCGGGAATTTAATTTTCGATTAAAAATGTGGGCTTGGAATTGAGGTTAGTATACCGGATCACTCGTGAGGGTCAGTTCGTTGCTATTATCAGCAGTTATAATTAGTATTTGGGTCCGCCTGTCCAGGTTATTATTTTGGGTCCTCTGCGTATGCAGTTTATTCCATGGAAAGGTATCCTTTGGGAAATGACTAAGTTTATTGACTTACCCAAAGGATGCCATTCCATAAAATTACATTTCTTGAAATGTCTGCCTTTAAGTTTATATGCAACAGTTTATTCATGTAGTAATATGGATGGATAGGTTTATTTTTGACAAGCGGCATCGATAGAGACAAAGGAAGGCCGCTGATAAATTCAAAAATGACAGTCACAGGAAGCAGTTGGCAAAAACCGGATCGTTCGGACAATGACATAATTCGCCTGACGTTTTGGATTCCGTCGCGGATTCATCCTCAGAATCAATAACATAAAAAGGGATAACTCATACACAGGAAGTTGCCCCCTTTGCACCTTTTGTTACGCTAGTGCATAGCTTTGACAATCAACAACTTCTCTTATCGAGAATATGGAGACTGGTAAAGCGTGTTTTTCAAAGAGCATGACTGCCTTCATTTAAGTCGTTTGTGGTATTAGCGTCCAGTTGCCTCATGCGAATATGAATAACGATACGTCGTGGCTGGAAGTATATTCTTATTCAATACATCGTGTTTATTAATTCTGTTGATTGCCTCTTCCGATGAAAAGCGTTTTTGATACCTTATGACTCATAAACCGTCCTTGGCCAATCGCACTTAAATTTTCCTCGGTGGTCTGCGAACTAGGACGCGAAATCTTTGGTTTCTGAGCAATTTCAAGCCTAACGCTCTATAATTTTGTTCCCTATGTGTTGGATCTATTAAGTCTTACTTTCGTACTTATATTTCTGCTGCTTTTTCCAATAATATCCAATATGCCTCGGGTCAATATAAACCTAAATATATAACCTATGGCGTGACTGTCTTGTGATAAGATCCATTATGATTGAGATTTTGTGACATGGACAAACACCACAGGACTTCATGAACGTAATGGCCATTTATTTGTTCGAATCAAGAGCTTACCGCGACGAAATGACTTTATACGGGAATGTAAGTGTTAATTACTGACTTATCTTCATGCACAACAAGCGATGTGCAACGAGTGTGCTTAAACGACCCAAATAAAAATATCATTGATTTTTTAAGTTAGGTATTTATAACAGCTGCCCTTTCTTGATGCAACGGCTGGTTAATCGCGTGAGGGCCGAGGACACATCAGTAGTGAGAAGAGAGGACTGGAACGCTATCTCGGACTTGACAGCGTCAGCAGCTTTGCCTAGAAGTATACCACTGTATGGGACATGAGCCGTTTGTTGCCCGGCATTTTATCATCTTCAGAAGGCAACCATTACAGGCTACCATTATGGTTTTAAACCATAACGTATTTCATAGTTTGAATTAAGTCTGGAACAATCCTTAACCACTTTGGATCTCGTTTGTGCATACACACTGCTGACGAATTCGCGCGGTAGGCCATTGTTTCTGAACAGCCGCCTAAGACATTGCAACTTGGCAACCACCTCTGTCGATTAACTGCAGTGCATTTCAACGCGACGACAAGATACCTTTTACACGATTGCATTTGTGGTCAATTGGGTGATTAATGGTGAAGTTCGTTGCCTGCGTCATGTTTGTCTCTTTCCAGAACGTGTTGGTCTTTAGGCAATGGAAGACTTTGCCGCGGACGAGGAAAATACGTAAAGCACGCAATTTGTTTTCCTGTTTTCATGGAAGAAGTTGTTGAGAACTTCTTTGAATGAGAGCACCTGATGCCATCCAATCACGACAAAGGCGCCATCCCAATACTAAGCACAGAAGCTCGGTCTGTGTTTTGAACGCTCAGAGACCCTTAACATTACATGACCACCGGAGCTATGGCCCCCAATTGGCAAACATACTGTTGTTCTCTTCATATATGCGTAGATTGTTCTATCAAAATCAAAGTGTCTCCTGAGACAGGACGTCAGGAACGATTAAGGCCTGTATGTGGCAATTCTGTTGTTCATTTATTTTCTTTTTTGAAGTAGTAAAATGGTCTTCACTGTCAGATAGTGGGCGATGCCTTGAAGTAGGAAGTGACATGAAGAGATGCCAAGAAATCATTTACTAAAAGACTTACTGTTGAAATTTTCTCCGGAAATTTTATTAACGAGCAGACTGTGGTGTCCGAATCAGCGATCAGACATTTTAGACGCCAAAACCCCATTTGCTTGTCCGCACTTTCGAGTATCTTTGAGTAAGACGATGGCTCGGATGCAACGCTCCCTCTGCACACTTTGGGTAGGCCATAGAACTATACAAAAAATTGTCTTATGCCTTCGTCGTGCATTGATCGGTCGACGTAATTGCACCCAAATTAGCAAATGCTAATAGCATCGCATTGGTTCGATTTTTTGCTGCATTCCGGGGTTTTTGACGGCGCCAAAGATGTGCTTTACAAATAAACCTTATGATTAATTTCGTGCGTCAGCGTTTTTACGGGATTGTTTTATAATGGAGGTCATCCAGTGATTTTTGGCTTACTAATACAACGGTGGAACGCCCCTTATCAGTGGGCACGCTGATGGTATGTCTGTCAGCCTTGAGTCCTCTTCATGCATCATGTTTACATGTTGGGGGGTGATTCCTGCGCTTTGTAAAACATAAAGGACGAATAACACCCACTGCTGCATATGGGTTTTATCTTCTTCATGATCTCCGTCGATGGTCGATGGTTGATTACATTGCTGCAGCAACCTTAACAGATGTTGCATCAGATGTGTTAAATAAGCCGACTTCCCTGAGCAGTGAGCAGTATTCATTTTTCAACACCCGATTCCAGTGCCTCCAGCTGTGCAAACGGGAATCTGACGATTTCATAATGTACGTCGGCATTGTGAATCGGGATTGTGGGCGTTTGCAACTCGGCTATTTCACCGAAGACCAGTTAAAATGTCTTATCTTTATCTGCGGCCTCCAGTCCCCCAAGGATGCTGACATCCGGAGGCATCTTCTGTCCCACGTGCAACAGAGCAGCTCAGTTAGCCTGCAAGAACTGGCTGCCGCGTGTCAAACAGTTCCATATGTTGCCCTGCCTCTTGTCAATGCTGAACTGAACCGCCTGGAGGAACTTGGAGTACTCACGCCTGTGTCCTTCTTCGCCTGGGCGCCCCCATTGTTGTGGTCAAGAAGCCGAATGGTTCGATTTGTATCTGTGCCAATTTTTCCACCGGTCTCTAGGCCGCTCTGACGCTGAACTTCTATCAAATGCCGGTCCCCGCTGATCTGTTCACCCTGCTGAATGGTGGCGCTTGCTTTGCCAAGTTGGATCTGGCTGATGTGTACTTGTAGATCTAAGAACCTTCAGAGTCGCGCGAATTTTCGACAATTAACACACACCGCGGTCTGTTCCAATACACCAGACTGCCCTTTGGTGTCAATACCACTCCGACCTTGTTCAAGCAAACTATGAGCGTAGTGCTCTACGGCATTCCTGGCACAACTGGGTACCTGGATGACATCATCATCATGGGTCGCTCCCCGTCTGAGCTCCAAAACCGAGTGTGCGCTGTATAATAATAATAAATAATAAATTTTATATTTGAGGCCCGAATGGCCTCGTCATCACAAACTTAGTGCTGTGGAAAAATAAATATAAAAGTTGATAAATGCTGCTCTCCGTGAACAATCACATAGGCAGTGGGAGTGTTAAGTAGTATTGGCAGATAAAAAATCTATTAACCAACATATCTTCATTTTAAAATAGTAGTCAAGACTCTCTGAAAACGCATGGTGAAATAAGGAGGAAGCAGTGAAAAAACTCCAACCATTAAAACGGTTGCAGTGTTCAGCGGACCCCAACTTAAAAAAGGAAAAAAATAGGAGAAAAAAACTGGTTCTGCAAAATTAAAGGGGTTATTTGAGAGGACTGATTGCAGTGCAACTGTGACAGAACTGTTGGTGAGAACAAATTAGGGTTGGAAACGCTTCTTGTAATTGGAGAAATCATTTAACAGCAGAGGCTGTCGTTCACCATTGTAACACCGCCGGACTGGCTTTATGATCATCCATCAGGGAGATGAGACCAGAGGAGGCCATCGGGGACAAAAAAGACAACAGCGTTGACAAGAGAGTGAACGGCAGAGGTCACCTGATCATCAACGAATGGCCGGAGATGCGACCTTATAGACTGTAGAGTCCAGTGACGAGCTGGCGAAAATAGCAGAACCTCCACGAGCATGACTAAAGACCATGAAGCCTATCGTCAGGGATGTAAAACGAAAGGATGGAAAAACGGCAATGATGACTGGACAGAGAAGTGAACGAAACAGTGTTGCAAATATCACTCAAAAGAGGAAAAACTAGACATATATGGAAAACAATGTTATTGAAACATAACCAGATCAGATACCAGGGGACCCTTTTCAAAGTCCAAAAGTTGTGTGTCTGGGAAGGAGACGGATAAAAATGACTTTATATCTTCCAAAAATAAGTTTTTACTTTATTAGTCTTTAAAAACTGCTAAGTTAGACGACAGCCTAATTTTGAGGGGAATATTAATTCAGAGGAAGGCATATTTGGAGGCAAAAAAGCGAGAACGGTTGAGGTGCAGATAAAAGGGAGTGCAATAATCCTGGAGGAATAACGAGTAGCATAAGGTCTATCTACGGGAATAAGAGCATCGATTCGTGGGATGTTAGGGGTTGAGTTAACGCAAAAAAGGAAACAGACGCCTGCTTCGAGTCTTCTGACCCAAAGAAATGTCATGTTCACTAACTGACTTCTCTCCGTATAAGAAATAGTTAATCGAGGAAGAGCGAATATTTTGCGAGGAAACACCTTCTGTACATGTTCAAGCTAACCGCGCTCAGAAGCATTCAGTAAACCAAAGAGGAGACAGCAGTATTCTAGGATGGGTAGAACATACATGCGATAAATTTTTAGCTTTATTTCTAGCAGAGAGAAATTATGTGATATAAAAACACATATGTGTGCAGCCTTCGCAGCTCCTCGATCTACATGAGGCGACAATGCTAGTTTATTTGTGTAGTTAAGACTTAAGTCTTTTATGGTGGATCGTTCTAAAAGTGGAGTATTTTGAAAGACTAGGGGACGGGGAAGCTTGGCGGGACCGATATACAAGAAACTACACTTGGATAGAGAGAATTCCATCTGCCAGGTAGCACTCCAACGTGAGGTTTTAAGTAGGTCCTCATTTATTTTATCAACGCATAAACTTGTCGTGTCTTTAGAAAATGAGTATATGCATTTGAGGTCGTCTGCATATATGAGATTGGGTGAAATTTTCAGTACAGTTGAAATTTCATTTATCTATAGAACAAATAGTAAAGGACCCAATACAGTACCTTGAAAAACGCCACTCGTGATCAGATGAGCACTGGAGTAGCTATTTCCTACTAAGACCTTCTAGCTGTGGTTAGACAAGTAAGAGCCGATGAAATCAAGGAGAGGAAGACGGATACCAATAGCTTCCAATTTTACCAGAAGCCGCCTGTGCGGTTCCTTGTCAAAGGCTTTGCTCAGGTCAGAGTAGATAGCAACTACGGATTTCTGCTCGTTACGGAGGGAAGTGACGTGGTTAAGAAAAGCTAAATGACACGTCTCACATGATCTTCCGGGTAGAAAACCATGCTGCGAGTTGCTTAGAAGCTTGTTTTCTAGGAAAAATCGAGAAGTTGATTAAAAATGATCTTTTCCAGAAGTTTGGCTAGTGCCGGGGTTTTATGAACATCACGGTAGTTATTTATGTCTGAACGAGATCCTGACTTAAAGACTGGAAGAATAGTGGATGTCTTCCAAGATTCAGGAAGGAAACCATTTGAGTGATAGACTGAAAATGTATGGCTAAGTTATTTGGAAAATTCGACACTCTTTTGATAACTGAGTTGCGAATATCGTTAGTTCCCGAAAAGTGCGAGTTTCTTAGACGAAGTATATGCTTTTGAATTAATTCTTTGGAGAAATCAATGTTCCCGAGAGTATTGTCTGAGTATGGTTGAAACGACGGGACCGGTTCAGATTCTGTCTTAAAACACTTTGCAAAGAAAGCATTGAACAATGGCAAAAGAAAATTAGGGACGGTCGATTCTGGTGCGTAGGGTTTTGCAATTTTAGTGGGCACAAATTTCAGCATTTTATTAGAAACGACCGACGTGATTTCAGCAAGACATGCAGCGTCGTAAATGGAGGGGAGACTCTGCCAATTTAATGAGTCAAGAAAATTTTTGATTCAGCTGATATCTGCGAGGTCATTAGCATGATAGATAGGACCAGCACTAGCCTTTTCCGTAGGAGGAAGCGGAAGACAGCAGTAACCTAATGTGTGATCACTTTGAAAGATGTCTTGCTTAAAATCAACGAAGACGGGAGTAATACCGTTTGTAAAAATGAGATCTAGGATATGATTTTGTCTTGTTGGGGAACGGACCAGTTGAGATCAGTTAGAAAAATGGCGAGAATGATTAGTGAGGCCAAGGCTATATCTATTCCCCCGCCCAACTGCTTAAAGTATTAAGTGGTTAAACATTTACTTCTTGGCTAGGGAACGTAAATTAATATGTAGTTCTGTCGGAATTCATCAAAAATGTCAATTAAATAAGATTATGCTCGTTTATGCTAGTTTATGCTGGTTTATGCAAAATAAGAGAAATAAATTCAACCAACATTAACCTCTATTGCATAGAATACGAAATGTAGTCGACAAATATTTGATCTTACGCAGGCAGAATTAAAAATAAAATGGAAATTAGTCCTCCTGTAGTTGGAATTTAACGAAAACATTTCAAATTAAGCTACCGAGTATTTGGAAGTAGATTTTTATTATCATTTGACGGGGTTTTTTGGCCTCTATAATCATGCTTGCTAGAAAAACTAACGGTATCTAGGAGTGGCTGAAATCTAGGTGGACAATAGTTTAAAAGCCAGTCGATTTCAGGAAAATTAAAATCTTCAGAAAAAATTTTAACTTCAAAAGTGGATTCTGAAATAAATTTGAATGTCCCACATAGATTTGATTCTTCTTTTGATGAAGAGTTAGGAGGATCATATACACATCCCATAATCACCTTTTGCCCAGGCGACAGGAAAGTGCGACGACAAGTGCCTTAATGACGTTCATATATTTATTTATGCGATCATGACGATAGAGATCATACTTGTCTATGATAAGGGAGGAGTCAGAAATGAGTGGATGGATCCAAGATTTTATTATGCATATAACATCAGGCATCATCTCGAAAGCAATAGCTGGAAATTGAGCCATTTTATTTTTAACGGACCTGGCATTAAGCGCTTTGACATCAAATGTGTTTCGAGTGGCGGGATTATGGCTATCGGTTTTCATAAAAAAGAATTTAAAGGTGGGTGGGCAATTTGTAGGCCATTGTTATTTGGGGAATAAGTACTGACGGGTATGGAGCTATTTGTATATGGGAAGCCAATAATGGATGGCTGATAAGGTATGATATATGTAGGGACCTCACTTTTTAGCATGAGAAAATTAGGAGGGAATAGACCAAAATAAACTTCTGGGCCATTTAGGAGGAATACGGGGAGGCTAGAAGGCATGTAGAAATTTGCGGGTTTGGGTGGATGAGGGTAGGAAAAGGAACTAATAGGGGGAAACGGTGACATAAACTTTTTGCTGGGACCGTTTGCGTAAGGACTAGTGGTCCTAATCAGTTAATCTCCTGTACGGCAACTTCGATTAGATTTAAAACTATACCAGTTCGGGTTACTGCCATGCAAATTGAATGTTTCGTGGTTCGGGCCCGACGTGTTCAATAACGCATTATACGGGGAAATAACATGATTCGGACGGTCAAGGGAGGACCAAGGTTGTGGTGGGGGGCGGTCTGCCTAAACGCTTTCGACGGTGTGGGCGACATAATGGATTAGCTTGTTGTAGAGTTAAAGGCAACGAACTTTATCGATCTTTGGACAGAGAATGTATTCAGACTAGTTGTAATCGCAGTATATGGTGGAGTGGTGGGGCTTGCAGGTGACGGCATCGAAAAAGATAGCCTAACTAGTGCACTGATGTTTATGGGCATATGACTAGACATTCGGGAGGCAGGGATAGCAGGTTTACTGACGGTAACGGGATAACGGATGGCAAGGATAACGGGTAAACTGACGTAAGCGGGCGTATTACCAGATATCCGGGGTGGAGGATTAGTGTGTGCATTGACCCTATGGGAACTTCGACCAGACTTTTCAACAGTAGGTAGAGAAGTCATTGGTTTATTTGACTGGAAAGCCACATTTCTTCGATTCATTGGTGTGAGATCTTGGCAGAGGAAACTTTTAGTCATTTCGGAATATCGAGAAATGTGACCTCATTGTGTCAAGATTGAGTCCACCTCGATCGGTGAAATCAATTTGACTAATATGGGCGGATACTTGCTTCGCGATTGGAGGCGATTGACAGCAAGCAACAATATACCGTCACGCATTTTTCTGTTGCGGAATACCAGACCCGTAACGCTTAAGGGAAACTGAGAACAATTTGTTCATTTGCAAATCCTTCGCGGTCCAGCACTTCAACATGCTGCCGTTTTTTGTTGCCTTAAACACTAGAGAGAATAACGATGAATCTTCCTCGCTGTCAGATTGATCCTTTACTGTTTATATCAGTTGACCATCCCGGTAAACCTGGGTACGTCCGAAAACCCGTTGAGTCATGGAATAACACAGCTCCAAGTTCAGGAGTTTATTGCTTATGATCATTAACGTCAACATGCCCATATCTGCGTAAGATCGCCTTCATTCTTTTTAACCAACTAGTTCATTATTTTCGCAGTAACGTACCGTTTGCTACCATTAAGGGAGTTTCATCGCCTCCTCTATCTACCTTGATATTTACTTGATATTCTTTTTCATACGCCGTCTAAATGCCTGCTTAGATTTGTGCTAAACACGGTTGAGATAAGAATCAACGTTTAAATGGGATTGAGTATATAGATATCAAACAAGGTATAGAGCACTGGACACCAAGGGCAGCACGCTACATGCACGTAACAATGGCGGCGTGGGTTAATGTGTGTCATTGGTGTGCGAAAAGTTGAACAGCCAATGTTTTAGCGAAGGGCTCGATCGATTCAACCAGTCACACTGCAGAAATTCTCTATCGCGAAGTTTCGGGCTAATCCACTACATAATCCGCCGTGGTCACTGTGACTCTGATACCACGATCATTAACTGAGCGAATGCTCGTCAATAGAAACAAATTTTCTGCATACGCTTCGTTCGTTATCGGGAATTCTCGTAGGTGGGGCTGCTTGTTAGTCAAGGCTCTACTATGTTCTAACACACATATTCATACCTGACATACAGGGTGTCCCAAAAATGTATACACATTTTAAACAATTGTAACTTTGAGGTTGATTGTTTTCCACTACATTTTCACTTTATTTTAAATAATCGAGAAAGAGAGAAACACTTAAACATGAATGCACCCAAATAAGAATGGAATTGTTTTGTGGTGTGTGCGGTCCCATTGCTAAGCATCGTCAGCAGTCCCTGGATTAGATGGACAGCCGTTTGAGAACATGTGGTGTAAAAACAATAAAATGATACTTGTTAATAGTTTTGCATTTCTGAAATGAAAAAATTACAATGAATAACAAGTTAACAATTACATAAAAATTGCATACATTTTTTTGGAACACCCTGTATTTCTCGATGGCATTTACTCCTTTTCAATTTGTCAGTACAGCTGATGGCGTGGATTGACCTATA